>JAEIFS010000693.1:0-25547 GCA_018904165.1 Zaprionus camerounensis
TATAAAATGTCCTTTAAAAAGTCTTTGCGATGAAAATTGTGGAAAATATCGAAGAAAAACCCTTAATTTAGGTGTAAATTTGTGATAAGGGTCCCCCTTACAACATTTTCAAAAATTTTCAAAATTTAGAATTTTGATATTTTGACTTAAATTGATAAAGCTAGTAATAAGTAGTATAAAAAGTCCTTCGAAAAGTCTTTGCGATGAAAATTGTGGAAAATATCGAAGAAAAACCCTTAATTTAGGTGTAAATTTGTGATAAGGATCCCCCCTTACAACATTTTCAAAATTTTCCAAAATTTAGAATTTTGATATTTTGACTTAAATTGATAAAGCTAGTACTAAGTTGTATAAAATGTCCTTCGAAAAGTCTTTGCGATGAAAATTGTGGAAAATATCGAAGAAAAACCCTTAATTTAGGTGTAAATTTGTGATAAGGGTCCCCCCTTACAACATTTTCAAAATTTTCCAAAATTTAGAATTTTGATATTTTGACTTAAATTGACAAAGCTAGTCATAAGTAGTATAAAATGTCCTTCGAAAAAGTCCTGCGATGAAAATTGTGGAAAATATCGAAGAAAAACCCTTAATTTAGGTGTAAATTTATGATAAGGGTTACAACATTTTCAAAATTTTTCAAAATTTAGAATTTTGATATTTTGACTTAAATTGATAAAGCTAGTCATAAGTTGTATAAAATGTCCTTCGAAACGTCGTTGCGATGAAAATTGTGGAAAATATCGAATAAAAACCCTTAATTTAGGTGTAAATTCTGTGATAAGGGTCCCCCTTACAACATTTTCAAAATTTTTCAAAATTTAGAATTTTGATATTTTGACTGAAATTGATAAAGCTAGTCATATAAAAAGTCCTTCGAAAAATGTTTGCGATAAAAATATCGAAGAAAAACCCTTAATTTTGGTGTAAATTTGTGATAAGGGTCCCCCCTTACAACATTTTCAAAATTTTCCAAAATTTAGAATTTTGATATTTTGACTTAAACTTAAATTGATAAAGCTAGTAATAAGTAGTATAAAATGTCCTTCGAAAAGTCTTTGCGATGAAAATTGTGGAAAATATCGAAGTAAAACCCTTAATTTAGGTGTAAATTTGTGATAAGGGTCCCCCCTTACAACATTTTCAAAATTTTTCAAAATTTAGAATTTTGACTTAAATTGATAAAGCTAGTAATAAGTAGTATAAAAAAGTCCTTCGAAAAGTCTTTGCGATGAAAATTGTGGAAAATATCGAAGAAAAACCCTTAATTTAGGTGTAAATTTGTGATAAGGGTCCCCCTTTACAACATTTTCAAAATTTTTCAAAATTTAGAATTTTGATATTTTGACTTAAATTGATAAAGCTAGTAATAAGTAGTATAAAATGTCCTTCGAAAAGTCTTTGCGATGAAAATTGTGGAAAATATCGAAGAAAAACCCTTAATTTAGGTGTAAATTTGTGATAAGGGTCCCCCCTTACAACATTTTCAAAATTTTCCAAAATTTAGAATTTTGATATTTTGACTTAAACTTAAATTGATACAGCTAGTAATAAGTAGTATAAAATGTCCTTTAAAAAGTCTTTGCGATGAAAATTGTGGAAAATATCGAAGAAAAACCCTTAATTTAGGTGTAAATTTGTGATAAGGGTCCCCCCTTACAACATTTTCAAAATTTTTCAAAATTTAGAATTTTGATATTTTGAATTAAATTGATAAAGCTAGTAATAAGTAGTATAAAAAGTCCTTCGAAAAGTCTTTGCGATGAAAATTGTGGAAAATATCGAAGAAAAACCCTTAATTTAGGTGTAAATTTGTGATAAGGGTCCCCTTTACAACATTTTCAAAATTTTTCAAAATTTAGAATTTTGATATTTTGACTTAAATAGATAAAGCTAGTAATAAGTAGTATAAAATGTCCTTCGAAAAGTCTTTGCGATGAAAATTGTGGAAAATATCGAAGAAAAACCCTTAATTTAGGTGTAAATTTGTGATAAGGGTCCCCCCTTACAACATTTTCAAAATTTTCCAAAATTTAGAATTTTGATATTTTGACTTAAATTGATAAAGCTAGTACTAAGTTGTATAAAATGTCCTTCGAAAAGTCTTTGCGATGAAAATTGTGGAAAATATCGAAGAAAAACCCTTAATTTAGGTGTAAATTTGTGATAAGGGTCACCCCTTACAACATTTTCAAAATTTTCCAAAATTTAGAATTTTGATATTTGACTTAAATTGACAAAGCTCTCATTAAGTAGTATAAAATGTCCTTCGAAAAGTCCTGCGATGAAAATTGTAGAAAATATCGAAGAAAAACCTTTTATTTAGGTGTACATTTGTGATCAGGGTCCCCCCTTACAACATTTTCAAAATTTTTCAAAATTTAGAATTTTGATATTTTGACTTAAATTGATAAAGCTAGTAATAAGTAGTATAAAATGTCCTTCGAAAAGTCTTTGCGATGAAAATTGTGGAAAATATCGAAGAAAAACACTTAATTTAAGTGTAAATTTGTGATAAGGGTCCCCCCTTACAACATTTTCAAAATTTTTCAAAATTTAGAATTTTGATGTTTTGACTTAAATTGATAAAGCTAGTAATAAGTAGTATAAAATGTCCTTCGAAAAGTGTTTGCGATAAAAATATCGAAGAAAAACCCTTAATTTAGGTGTAAATTTGTGATAAGGGTCCCCCTTACAACATTTTCAAAATTTTTCAAAACTTAGAATATTGATATTTTGACTTAAATTGATAAAGCTAGTCATAAGTAGTATAAAATGTCCTTCAAAAAGTCTTTGCGATGAAAATTGTGGAAAATATCGAAGAAAAACCCTTAATTTAGGTGTAAATAGGTGATAAGGGTCCCCCTTACAACATTTTCAAAATTTTTCAAAATTTAGAATTTTGATATTTTGACTTAAATTGATAAAGCTAGTACTAAGTTGTATAAAAAGTCCTTCGAAAAGTCTTTGCGATGAACATTGTGGAAAATATTGAAGAAAAACCCTTAATTTGGGTGTAAATTTGTGATAAGGGTCCCCCCTTACAACATTTTCAAAATTTTTCAAAATTTAGAATTTTGATATTTTGACTTAAATTGATAAAGCTAGTCATAAGTAGTATAAAAAGTCCTTCGAAAAAGTCCTGCGATGAAAATTGTAGAAAATATCGAAGAAAAACCCTTAATTTAGGTGTAAATTTGTGATAAGGGTCCCCCCGTACAACATTTTCAAAATTTTTCAAAATTTAGAATTTTGATATTTTGATTTAAATTGATAAAGCTAGTAATAAGTAGTATAAAATGTCCTTCGAAAAGTCTTTGCGATGCAAATTGTGGAAAATATAGAAGAAAAACCCTTAATTTAGGTGTAAATTTGTGATAAGGGCCCCCCCTTACAACATTTTCAAAATTTTTCAAAATTTAGAATTTTGATATTTTGACTTAAATTGATAAAGCTGGTCATAAGTAGTATAAAATGTCCTTCAAAAAGTCTTTGCGATGAAAATTGTGGAAAATATCGAAGAAAAACCCTTAATTTACAACATTTTCAAAATTTTTCAAAATTTAGAATTTTGATATTTTGATTTAAATTGATAAAGCTAGTCATAAGTAGTATAAAAAGTCCTTCGAAAAGTGTTTGCGATGAAAATTGTGGAAAATATCGAAGAAAAACCCTTAATTTAGGTGTAAATTTGTGATAAGGGTCCCCCCTTACAACATTTTCAAAATTTTCCAAAATTTAGAATTTTGATATTTTGACTTAAATTGATAAAGCTAGTACTAAGTTGTATAAAATGTCCTTCGAAAAGTCTTTGCGATGAAAATTGTGGAAAATATCGAAGAAAAACCCTTAATTTAGGTGTAAATTTGTGATAAGGGTCCCCCCTTACAACATTTTCAAAATTTTTCCAAATTTAGAATTTTGATATTTTGACTTAAATCAATAAAGCTAGTACTAAGTTGTATAAAATGTCCTTCGAAAAGTCTTGGCGATGAAAATTGTGGAAAATATCGAAGAAAAACCCTTAATTTAGGTGTAAATTTGTGATAAGGGTCCCCCTTACAACATTTTCAAAATTTTCAAAATTTAGAATTTTGATATTTTGACTTAAATTGATAAAGCTAGTCATAAGTAGTATAAAATGTCCTTCGAAAAGTCTTTGCGATGAAAATTGTGGAAAATATCGAAGAAAAACCCTTAATTTAGGTGTAAATTTGTGATAAGGGTCCCCCCTTACAACATTTTCAAAATTTTCCAAAATTTAGAATTTTGATATTTTGACTTAAATTGATAAAGCTAGTACTAAGTTGTATAAAATGTCCTTCGAAAAGTCTTGGCGATGAAAATTGTGGAAAATATCGAAGCAAAACCCTTAATTTAGGTGTAAATTTGTGATAAGGGTCCCCCTTACAACATTTTCAAAATTTTTCAAAATTTAGAATTTTGATATTTTGACTTAAATTGATAAAGCTAGTACTAAGTTGTATAAAAAGTCCTTCGAAAAGTCTGCGATGAAAATTGTGGAAAATATTGAAGAAAAACCCTTAATTTGGGTGTAAATTTGTGATAAGGGTCCCCCTTACAACATTTTCAAAATTTTTCAAAATTTAGAATTTTGATATTTTGACTTAAATTGCTAGTCATAAGTAGTATAAAAAGTCCTTCGAAAAAGTCCTGCGATGAAAATTGTAAAAAATATCGAAGAAAAACCCCTAATTTAGGAGTAAATTTGTGATAAGGGTCCCCCCTTACAACATTTTCAAAATTTTTCAAAACTTAGAATATTGATATTTTGACTTAAATTGATAAAGCTAGTCATAAGTAGTATAAAATGTCCTTCAAAAAGTCTTTGCGATGAAAATTGTAGAAAATATCTAAGAAAAACCCTTAATTTAGGTGTAAATTTGTGATAAGGGTCCCCCCTTACAACATTTTCAATATTTTTAAAAATTTAGAATTTTGATATTTTGATTTAAATTGATAAAGCTAGTCATAAGTAGTATAAAAAGTCCTTCGAAAAGTGTTTGCGATAAAAATATCGAAGAAAAACCATTAATTTTGGTGTAAATTTGTGATAAGGGTCCCCCTTACAACATTTTCAAAATTTTTCAAAACTTAGAATTTTCATATTTTGACTTAAATTGATAAAGCTAGTCATAAGTAGTATAAAAAGTCCTTCGAAAAAGTCCTGCGATGAAAATTGTAGAAAATATCGAAGAAAAACACTTAATTTAGGTGTAAATTTGTGATAAGGGTCCCCCCTTACAACATTTTCAAAATTTTTCAAAATATAGAATTTTCATATTTTGACTTAAATTGATAAAGCTAGTCATAAGTTGTATAAAATGTCCTTCGAAAAGTCTTTGCGATGAAAATTGTGGAAAATATCGAATAAAAACCCTTAATTTAGGTGTAAATTTGTGATAAGGGTCCCCCCTTACAACATTTTCAAATTTTTCAAAATTTAGAATTTTGATATTTTGACTGAAATTGATAAAGCTAGTCATAAGTAGTATAAAAAGTCCTTCGAAAAAGTCCTGCGATGAAAATTGTAGAAAATATCGAAGAAAAACCGTTAATTTAGGTGTAAATTTGTGATAAGGGTCCCCCCTTACAACATTTTCAAAATTTTTCAAAATTTAGAATTTTGATATTTTGACTTAAATTGATAAAGCTAGTAATAAGTAGTATAAAATGTCCTTCGAAAAGTGTTTGCGATAAAAATATCGAAGAAAAACCCTTAATTTTGGTGTAAATTTGTGATAAGGGTCCCCCTTACAACATTTTCAAAATTTTTCAAAACTTAGAATTTTGATATTTTGACTTAAATTGATAAAGCTAGTAATAATTAGTATAAAATGTCCTTCGAAAAGTCTATGCGATGAAAATTGTGGAAAATATCGAAGAAAAACCCTTAATTTAGGTGTAAATTTGTGATAAGGGTCCCCCCTAACAACATTTTCAAAATTTTTCAAAATTTAGAATTTTGATATTTTGACTTAAATTGATAAAGCTAGTCATAAGTTGTATAAAATGTCCTTCGAAAAGTCTTTGCGATGAAAATTGTGGAAAATATCGAATAAAAACCCTTAATTTAGGTGTAAATTTGTGATAAGGGTCCCCCCTTACAACATTTTAAAATTTTTCAAAATTTAGAATTTTGATATTTTGACTGAAATTGATAAAGCTAGTCATAAGTAGTATAAAAAGTCCTTCGAAAAAGTCCTGCGATGAAAATTGTAGAAAATATCGAAGAAAAACCGTTAATTTAGGTGTAAATTTGTGATAAGGGTCCCCCCTTACAACATTTTCAAAATTTTTCAAAATTTAGAATTTTGATATTTTGACTTAAATTGATAAAGCTAGTAATAAGTAGTATAAAATGTCCTTCGAAAAGTCTTTGCGATAAAAATTGTGGAAAATATCGAAGAAAAACCCTTAATTTAGGTGTAAATTTGTGATAAGGGTCCCCCCGTACAACATTTTCAAAATTTTTCAAAATTTAGAATTTTGATATTTTGATTTAAATTGATAAAGCTAGTAATAAGTAGTATAAAATGTCCTTCGAAAAGTCTTTGCGATGAAAATTGTGGAAAATATAGAAGAAAAACCCTTAATTTAGGTGTAAATTTGTGATAAGGGCCCCCCCTTACAACATTTTCAAAATTTTTCAAAATTTAGAATTTTGATATTTTGACTTAAATTGATAAAGCTAGTCATAAGTAGTATAAAAAGTCCTTCGAAAAAGTCCTGCGATGAAAACTGTAGAAAATATCGAAGAAAAACACTTTATTTAGGTGTAAATTTGTGATAAGGGTCCCCCCGTACAACATTTTCAAAATTTTTAAAAATTTAGAATTTTGATATTTTGATTTAAATTGATAAAGCTAGTCATAAGTAGTATAAAAAGTCCTTCGAAAAGTGTTTGCGATAAAAATATCGAAGAAAAACCATTAATTTTGGTGTAAATTTGTGATAAGGGTCCCCCTTACAACATTTTCAAAATTTTTCAAAACTTAGAATTTTGATATTTTGACTTAAATTGATAAAGCTAGTCATAAGTAGTATAAAAAGTCCTTCGAAAAAGTCCTGCGATGAAAATTGTAGAAAATATCGAAGAAAAACACTTAATTTAGGTGTAAATTTGTGATAAGGGTCCCCCCTTACAACATTTTCAAAATTTTTCAAAATTTAGAATTTTGATATTTTGACTTAAATTGATAAAGCTAGTCATAAGTTGTATAAAATGTCCTTCGAAAAGTCTTTGCGATGAAAATTGTGGAAAATATCGAATAAAAACCCTTAATTTAGGTGTAAATTTGTGATAAGGGTCCCCCCTTACAACATTTTCAAATTTTTCAAAATTTAGAATTTTGATATTTTGACTGAAATTGATAAAGCTAGTCATAAGTAGTATAAAAAGTCCTTCGAAAAAGTCCTGCGATGAAAATTGTAGAAAATATCGAAGAAAAACCGTTAATTTAGGTGTAAATTTGTGATAAGGGTCCCACCTTACAACATTTTCAAAATTTAGAATTTTGATATTTTGACTTAAATTGATAAGGCTAGTAATAAGTAGTATAAAATGTCCTTCGAAAAGTGTTTGCGATAAAAATATCGAAGAAAAACCCTTAATTTTGGTGTAAATTTGTGATAAGGGTCCCCCTTACAACATTTTCAAAATTTTTCAAAACTTAGAATTTTGATATTTTGACTTAAATTGATAAAGCTAGTAATAATTAGTATAAAATGTCCTTCGAAAAGTCTTTGCGATGAAAATTGTGGAAAATATCGAAGAAAAACCCTTAATTTAGGTGTAAATTTGTGATAAGGGTCCCCCCTTACAACATTTTCAAATTTTTCAAAATTTAGAATTTTGATATTTTGACTGAAATTGATAAAGCTAGTCATAAGTAGTATAAAAAGTCCTTCGAAAAAGTCCTGCGATGAAAATTGTAGAAAATATCGAAGAAAAACCGTTAATTTAGGTGTAAATTTGTGATAAGGGTCCCCCCTTACAACATTTTCAAAATTTTTCAAAATTTAGAATTTTGATATTTTGACTTAAATTGATAAAGCTAGTAATAAGTAGTATAAAATGTCCTTCGAAAAGTCTTTGCGATGAAAATTGTGGAAAATATCGAAGAAAAACCCTTAATTTAGGTGTAAATTTGTGATAAGGGTCCCCCCGTACAACATTTTCAAAATTTTTCAAAATTTAGAATTTTGATATTTTGATTTAAATTGATAAAGCTAGTAATAAGTAGTATAAAATGTCCTTCGAAAAGTCTTTGCGATGAAAATTGTGGAAAATATAGAAGAAAAACCCTTAATTTAGGTGTAAATTTGTGATAAGGGCCCCCCCTTACAACATTTTCAAAATTTTTCAAAATTTAGAATTTTGATATTTTGACTTAAATTGATAAAGCTAGTACTAAGTTGTATAAAAAGTCCTTCGAAAAGTCTGCGATGAAAATTGTGGAAAATATTGAAGAAAAACCCTTAATTTGGGTGTAAACTTGTGATAAGGGCCCCCCCTTACAACATTTTCAAAATTTTTCAAAATTTAGAATTTCGATATTTTGACTTAAATTGCTAGTCATAAGTAGTATAAAAAGTCCTTCGAAAAAGTCCTGCGATGAAAATTGTAGAAAATATCGAAGAAAAACCCTTAATTTAGGTGTAAATTTGTGATAAGGGTCCCCCCGTACAACATGTTCAAAATTTTTAAAAATTTAGAATTTTGATATTTTGATTTAAATTGATAAAGCTAGTCATAAGTAGTATAAAAAGTCCTTCGAAAAGTGTTTGCGATAAAAATATCGAAGAAAAACCATTAATTTTGGTGTAAATTTGTGATAAGGGTCCCCCTTACAACATTTTCAAAATTTTTCAAAACTTAGAATTTTGATATTTTGACTTAAATTGATAAAGCTAGTAATAAGTAGTATAAAATGTCCTTCGAAAAGTCTTTGCGACGAAAATTGTGGCAAATATCGAAGAAAAACCCTTAATTTAGGTGTAAATTTATGATAAGGGTCCCCCCCTTACAACATTTTCAAAATTTTTCAAAATTTAGAATTTTGATATTTTGACTTAAATTGATAAAGCTAGTCATAAGTTGTATAAAATGTCATTCGAAAAGTCTTTGCGATGAAAATTGTGGAAAATATCGAATAAAAACCCTTAATTTAGGTGTAAATTTGTGATAAGGGTCCCCCCTTACAACATTTTCAAATTTTTCAAAATTTAGAATTTTGATATTTTGACTGAAATTGATAAAGCTAGTCATAAGTAGTATAAAAAGTCCTTCGAAAAAGTCCTGCGATGAAAATTGTAGAAAATATCGAAGAAAAACCGTTAATTTAGGTGTAAATTTGTGATAAGGGTCCCCCTTACAACATTTTCAAAATTTTTCAAAATTTAGAATTTTGATATTTTGACTTAAATTGATAAAGCTAGTAATAAGTAGTATAAAATGTCCTTCGAAAAGTGTTTGCGATAAAAATATCGAAGAAAAACCCTTAATTTTGGTGTAAATTTGTGATAAGGGTCCCCCTTACAACATTTTCAAAATTTTTCAAAACTTAGAATTTTGATATTTTGACTTAAATTGATAAAGCTAGTAATAATTAGTATAAAATGTCCTTCGAAAAGTCTTTGCGATGAAAATTGTGGAAAATATCGAAGAAAAACCCTTAATTTAGGTGTAAATTTGTGATAAGGGTCCCCCGTTACAACATTTTCAAAATTTTTTAAAATTTAGAATTTTGATATTTTTACTTAAATTGATAAAGCTAGTCATAAGTAGTATAAAAAGTCCTTCGAAAAAGTCCTGCGATGAAAATTGTAGAAAATATCGAAGAAAAACCCTTAGTTTAGGTGTAAATTTGTGATAAGGGTCCCCCCTTACAACATTTTCAAAATTTTTCAAAATTTAGAATTTTGATATTTTGACTTAAATTGATAAAGCTAGTCATAAGTTGTATAAAAAGTCCTTCGAAAAGTCTTTGCGATGAACATTATGGAAAATATCGAAGAAAAACCCTTAATTTAGGTGTAAATTTGTGATAAGGGTCCCCCCTTACAACATTTTCAAAATTTTTCAAAATTTAGAATTTTGATATTTTGACTTAAATTGATAAAGCTAGTAATAAGTAGTATAAAATGTCCTTCGAAAAGTCTTTGCGATGAAAATTGTGGAAAATATCGAAGAAAAACCCTTAATTTAGGTGTAAATTTGTGAAAGGGGCCCCCCGTACAACATTTTCAAAATTTTTCAAAATTTAGAATTTTGATATTTTGATTTAAATTGATAAAGCTAGTAATAAATAGTATAAAATGTCCTTCGAAAAGTCATTGCGATGAAAATTGTGGAAAATATAGAAGAAAAACCCTTAATTTAGGTGTAAATTTGTAATAAGGGCCCCCCCTTACAACATTTTCAAAATTTTTCAAAATTTAGAATTTTGATATTTTGACTTAAATTGATAAAGCTAGTACTAAGTTGTATAAAAAGTCCTTCGAAAAGTCTGCGATGAAAATTGTGGAAAATATTGAAGAAAAACCCTTAAT
Organism: Zaprionus camerounensis; assembly: GCA_018904165.1. Classification (NCBI taxonomy): domain Eukaryota; kingdom Metazoa; phylum Arthropoda; class Insecta; order Diptera; family Drosophilidae; genus Zaprionus; species Zaprionus camerounensis. Next base: position 10,573 of record JAEIFS010000693.1, read on the forward strand.
TTGGGTGTAAATTTGTGATAAGGGTCCCCCCTTACAACATTTTCAAAATTTTTCAAAATTTAGAATTTTGATATTTTGACTTAAATTGATAAAGCTAGTCATAAGTAGTATAAAAAGTCCTTCGAAAAAGTCCTGCGACGAAAATTGTAGAAAATATCGAAGAAAAACCCTTAATTTAGGTGTAAATTTGTGATAAGGGTCCCCCCTTACAACATTTTAAAAATCTTTCAAAATTTAGAATTTTGATATTTTGACTTAAATTGATAAAGCTAGTAATAAGTAGTATAAAATGTCCTTCGAAAAGTGTTTGCGATAAAAATATCGAAGAAAAACCCTTAATTTAGGAGTAAATTTGTGATAAGGGTCCCCCCTTACAACATTTTCAAAATTTTTCAAAACTTAGAATATTGATATTTTGACTTAAATTGATAAAACTAGTCATAAGTAGTATAAAATGTCCTTCAAAAAGTCTTTGCGATGAAAATTGTGGAAAATATCTAAGAAAAACCCTTAATTTAGGTGTAAATTTGTGATAAGGGTCCCCCTTACAACATTTTCAAAATTTTTCTAAACTTAGAATTTTGATATTTTGACTTAAATTGATAAAGCTAGTCATAAGTAGTATAAAAAGTCCTTCGAAAAAGTCCTGCGATGAAAATTGTAGAAAATATCGAAGAAAAACACTTAATTTAGGTGTAAATTTGTGATAAGGGTCCCCCCGTACAACTTTTTCAAAATTTTTAAAAATTTAGAATTTTGATATTTTGATTTAAATTGATAAAGCTAGTCATAAGTAGTATAAAAAGTCCTTCGAAAAGTGATTGCGATAAAAATATCGAAGAAAAACCATTAATTTTGGTGTAAATTCGTGATAAGGGTCCCCCTTACAACATTTTCAAAATTTTTCAAAACTTAGAATTTTGATATTTTGACTTAAATTGATAAAGCTAGTAATAAGTAGTATAAAATGTCCTTCGAAAAGTCTTTGCGACGAAAATTGTGGCAAATATCGAAGAAAAACCCTTAATTTAGGTGTAAATTTATGATAAGGGTCCCCCCTTACAACATTTTCAAAATTTTTCAAAATTTAGAATTTTGATATTTTGACTTAAATTGATAAAGCTAGTCATAAGTTGTATAAAATGTCCTTCGAAAAAGTCCTGCGATGAAAATTGTAGAAAATATCGAAGAAAAACCCTTAATTTAGGTGTAAATTTGTGATAAGGGTCCCCCCTTACAACATTTTCAAAATTTTTCAAAACTTCGAATTTTGATATTTTGACTTAAATTGATAAAGCTAGTCATAAGTAGTATAAAAAGTCCTTCGAAAAAGTCCTGCGATGAAAATTGTAGAAAATATCGAAGAAAAACACTTAATTTAGGTGTAAATTTGTGATAAGGGTCCCCCTTACAACATTTTCAAAATTTTTCAAAATTTAGAATTTTGATATTTTGACTTAAATTGATAAAGCTAGTCATAAGTTGTATAAAATGTCCTTCGAAAAGTCTTTGCGATGAAAATTGTAGAAAATATCGAATAAAAACCCTTAATTTAGGTGTAAATTTGTGATAAGGGTCCCCCCTTACAACATTTTCAAATTTTTCAAAATTTAGAATTTTGATATTTTGACTGAAATTGATAAAGCAAGTCATAAGTAGTATAAAAAGTCCTTCGAAAAAGTCCTGCGATGAAAATTGTAGAAAATATCGAAGAAAAACACTTAATTTAGGTATAAATTTGTGATAAGGGTCCCCCCGTACAACTTTTTCAAAATTTTTAAAAATTTAGAATTTTGATATTTTGATTTAAATTGATAAAGCTAGTCATAAGTAGTATAAAAAGTCCTTCGAAAAGTGATTGCGATAAAAATATCGAAGAAAAACAATTAATTTTGGTGTAAATTTGTGATAAGGGTCCCCCTTACAACATTTTCAAAATTTTTCAAAACTTAGAATTTTGATATTTTGACTTAAATTGATAAAGCTAGTAATAAGTAGTATAAAATGTCCTTCGAAAAGTCTTTGCGACGAAAATTGTGGCAAATATCGAAGAAAAACCCTTAATTTAGGTGTAAATTTATGATAAGGGTCCCCCTTACAACATTTTCAAAATTTTTCAAAATTTAGAATTTTGATATTTTGACTTAAATTGATAAAGCTAGTCATAAGTTGTATAAAATGTCCTTCGAAAAAGTCCTGCGATGAAAATTGTAGAAAATATCGAAGAAAAACCCTTAATTTAGGTGTAAATTTGTGATAAGGGTCCCCCCTTACAACATTTTCAAAATTTTTCAAAACTTAGAATTTTGATATTTTGACTTAAATTGATAAAGCTAGTCATAAGTAGTATAAAAAGTCCTTCGAAAAAGTCCTGCGATGAAAATTGTAGAAAATATCGAAGAAAAACCCTTAGTTTAGGTGTAAATTTGTGATAAGGGTCCCCCCTTACAACATTTTCAAAATTTTTCAAAATTTAGAATTTTGATATTTTGACTGAAATTGATAAAGCTAGTCATAAGTAGTATAAAAAGTCCTTCGAAAAGTCTTTGCGATGAAAATTGTGGAAAATATCGAATAAAAACCCTTAATTTAGGTGTAAATTTGTGATAAGGGTCCCCCCTTACAACATTTTCAAATTTTTCAAAATTTAGAATTTTGATATTTTGACTTAAATTGATAAAGCTAGTCATAAGTTGTATAAAATGTCCTTCGAAAAAGTCCTGCGATGAAAATTGTAGAAAATATCGAAGAAAAACCCTTAATTTAGGTGTAAATTTGTGATAAGGGTCCCCCCTTACAACATTTTCAAAATTTTTCAAAACTTAGAATTTTGATATTTTGATTTAAATTGATAAAGCTAGTCATAAGTAGTATAAAAAGTCCTTCGAAAAGTGATTGCGATAAAAATATCGAAGAAAAACCATTAATTTTGGTGTAAATTCGTGATAAGGGTCCCCCTTACAACATTTTCAAAATTTTTCAAAATTTAGAATTTTGATATTTTGACTTAAATTGATAAAGCTAGTCATAAGTTGTATAAAATGTCCTTCGAAAAAGTCCTGCGATGAAAATTGTAGAAAATATCGAAGAAAAACCCTTAATTTAGGTGTAAATTTGTGATAAGGGTCCCCCCTTACAACATTTTCAAAATTTTTCAAAACTTAGAATTTTGATATTTTGACTTAAATTGATAAAGCTAGTCATAAGTAGTATAAAAAGTCCTTCGAAAAAGTCCTGCGATGAAAATTGTAGAAAATATCGAAGAAAAACACTTAATTTAGGTGTAAATTTGTGATAAGGGTCCCCCTTACAACATTTTCAAAATTTTTCAAAATTTAGAATTTTGATATTTTGACTTAAATTGATAAAGCTAGTCATAAGTTGTATAAAATGTCCTTCGAAAAAGTCCTGCGATGAAAATTGTAGAAAATATCGAAGAAAAACCCTTAATTTAGGTGTAAATTTGTGATAAGGGTCCCCCCTTACAACATTTTCAAAATTTTTCAAAACTTAGAATTTTGATATTTTGACTTAAATTGATAAAGCTAGTCATAAGTAGTATAAAAAGTCCTTCGAAAAAGTCCTGCGATGAAAATTGTAGAAAATATCGAAGAAAAACACTTAATTTAGGTGTAAATTTGTGATAAGGGTCCCCCTTACAACATTTTCAAAATTTTTCAAAATTTAGAATTTTGATATTTTGACTTAAATTGATAAAGCTAGTCATAAGTTGTATAAAATGTCCTTCGAAAAGTCTTTGCGATGAAAATTGTGGAAAATATCGAATAAAAACCCTTAATTTAGGTGTAAATTTGTGATAAGGGTCCCCCCTTACAACATTTTCAAATTTTTCAAAATTTAGAATTTTGATATTTTGACTGAAATTGATAAAGCAAGTCATAAGTAGTATAAAAAGTCCTTCGAAAAAGTCCTGCGATGAAAATTGTAGAAAATATCGAAGAAAAACACTTAATTTAGGTATAAATTTGTGATAAGGGTCCCCCCGTACAACTTTTTCAAAATTTTTAAAAATTTAGAAAAGTGATTGCGATAAAAATATCGAAGAAAAACAATTAATTTTGGTGTAAATTTGTGATAAGGGTCCCCCTTACAACATTTTCAAAATTTTTCAAAACTTAGAATTTTCATATTTTGACTTAAATTGATAAAGCTAGTAATAAGTAGTATAAAATGTCCTTCGAAAAGTCTTTGCGACGAAAATTGTGGCAAATATCGAAGAAAAACCCTTAATTTAGGTGTAAATTTATGATAAGGGTCCCCCTTACAACATTTTCAAAATTTTTCAAAATTTAGAATTTTGATATTTTGACTTAAATTGATAAAGCTAGTCATAAGTTGTATAAAATGTCCTTCGAAAAAGTCCTGCGATGAAAATTGTAGAAAATATCGAAGAAAAACCCTTAATTTAGGTGTAAATTTGTGATAAGGGTCCCCCCTTACAACATTTTCAAAATTTTTCAAAACTTAGAATTTTGATATTTTGACTTAAATTGATAAAGCTAGTCATAAGTAGTATAAAAAGTCCTTCGAAAAAGTCCTGCGATGAAAATTGTAGAAAATATCGAAGAAAAACCCTTAGTTTAGGTGTAAATTTGTGATAAGGGTCCCCCCTTACAACATTTTCAAAATTTTTCAAAATTTAGAATTTTGATATTTTGACTGAAATTGATAAAGCTAGTCATAAGTAGTATAAAAAGTCCTTCGAAAAGTCTTTGCGATGAAAATTGTGGAAAATATCGAATAAAAACCCTTAATTTAGGTGTAAATTTGTGATAAGGGTCCCCCCTTACAACATTTTCAAATTTTTCAAAATTTAGAATTTTGATATTTTGACTGAAATTGATAAAGCTAGTCATAAGTAGTATAAAAAGTCCTTCGAAAAAGTCCTGCGATGAAAATTGTAGAAAATATCGAAGAAAAACCGTTAATTTAGGTGTAAATTTGTGATAAGGGTCCCCCTTACAACATTTTCAAAATTTTTCAAAATTTAGAATTTTGATATTTTGACTTAAATTGATAAAGCTAGTAATAAGTAGTATAAAATGTCCTTCGAAAAGTGTTTGCGATAAAAATATCGAAGAAAAACCCTTAATTTTGGTGTAAATTTGTGATAAGGGTCCCCCTTACAACATTTTCAAAATTTTTCAAAACTTAGAATTTTGATATTTTGACTTAAATTGATAAAGCTAGTAATAATTAGTATAAAATGTCCTTCGAAAAGTCTTTGCGATGAAAATTGTGGAAAATATCGAAGAAAAACCCTTAATTTAGGTGTAAATTTGTGATAAGGGTCCCCCGTTACAACATTTTCAAAATTTTTCAAAATTTAGAATTTTGATATTTTGACTTAAATTGATAAAGCTAGTACTAAGTTGTATAAAAAGTCCTTCGAAAAGTCTTTGCGATGAACATTGTGGAAAATATCGAAGAAAAACCCTTAATTTAGGTGTAAATTTGTGATAAAGGTCCCCCCTTACAACATTTGCAAAATTTTTCAAAATTTAGAATTTTGATATTTTGACTTAAATTGATAAAGCTAGTCATAAGTAGTATAAAAAGTCCTTCGAAAAAGTCCTGCGATGAAAATTGTAGAAAATATCGAAGAAAAACCGTTAATTTAGGTGTAAATTTGTGATAAGGGTCCCCCTTACAACATTTTCAAAATTTTTCAAAATTTAGAATTTTGATATTTTGACTTAAATTGCTAGTCATAAGTAGTATAAAAAGTCCTTCGAAAAAGTCCTGCGATGAAAATTGTAGAAAATATCGAAGAAAAACCCTTAATTTAGGTGTAAATTTGTGATAAGGGTCCCCCCTTACAACATTTTCAAAATTTTTAAAAATTTAGAATTTTGATATTTTGATTTAAATTGATAAAGCTAGTCATAAGTAGTATAAAAAGTCCTTCGAAAAGTGTTTGCGATAAAAATATCGAAGAAAAACCATTAATTTTGGTGTAAATTTGTGATAAGGGTCCCCCTTACAACATTTTCAAAATTTTTCAAAATTTAGAATTTTGATATTTTGACTTAAATTGATAAAGCTAGTAATAAGTAGTATAAAATGTCCTTCGAAAAGTGTTTGCGATAAAAATATCGAAGAAAAACCCTTAATTTTGGTGTAAATTTGTGATAAGGGTCCCCCTTACAACATTTTCAAAATTTTTCAAAACTTAGAATTTTGATATTTTGACTTAAATTGATAAAGCTAGTACTAAGTTGTATAAAAAGTCCTTCGAAAAGTCTTTGCGATGAACATTGTGGAAAATATCGAAGAAAAACCCTTAATTTAGGTGTAAATTTGTGATAAAGGTCCCCCCTTACAACATTTTCAAAATTTTTCAAAATTTAGAATTTTGATATTTTGACTTAAATTGATAAAGCTAGTCATAAGTAGTATAAAAAGTCCTTCGAAAAAGTCCTGCGATGAAAATTGTGGAAAATATCGAAGAAAAACCCTTAATTTAGGTGTAAATTTGTGTTAAGGGTCCCCCCTTACAACATTTTCAAAATTTTTCAAAATCTTTCAAAATTTAGAATTTTGATATTTTGATTTAAATTGATAAAGCTAGTCATAAGTAGTATAAAAAGTCTTTCGAAAAATTCCTGCGATGAAAATTGTAGAAAATATCGAAGAAAAACCCTTAATTTAGGTGTAAATTTGTGATAATGGTCCCCCCTTACAACATTTTCAAAATTTTTCAAAATTTAGAAATTTGATATTTTGACTTAAATTGATAAAGCTAGTAATAATTAGTATAAAATGTCCTTCGAAAAGTCTTTGCGATGAAAATTGTGGAAAATATCGAAGAAAAACCCTTAATTTAGGTGTAAATTTGTGATAAGGGTCCCCCGTTACAACATTTTCAAAATTTTTCAAAATTTAGAATTTTGATATTTTGACTTAAATTGATAAAGCTAGTACTAAGTTGTATAAAAAGTCCTTCGAAAAGTCTTTGCGATGAACATTGTGGAAAATATCGAAGAAAAACCCTTAATTTAGGTGTAAATTTGTGATAAAGGTCCCCCCTTACAACATTTTCAAAATTTTTCAAAATTTAGAATTTTGATATTTTGACTTAAATTGATAAAGCTAGTCATAAGTAGTATAAAAAGTCCTTCGAAAAAGTCCTGCGGTGAAAATTGTAGAAAATATCGAAGAAAAACCGTTAATTTAGGTGTAAATTTGTGATAAGGGTCCGCCTTACAACATTTTCAAAATTTTTCAAAATTTAGAATTTTGATATTTTGACTTAAATTGATAAAGCTAGTAATAAGTAGTATAAAATGTCCTTCGAAAAGTCTTTGCGATGAAAACTGTGGAAAATATCGAAGAAAAACCCTTAATTTAGGTGTAAATTTGTGATAAGGGTCCCCCCGTACAACATTTTCAAAATTTTTCAAAATTTAGAATTTTGATATTTTGATTTAAATTGATAAAGCTAGTAATAAGTAGTATAAAATGTCCTTCGAAAAGTCTTTGCGATGAAAATTGTGGAAAATATAGAAGAAAAACCCTTAATTTAGGTGTAAATTTGTGATAAGGGCCCCCCCTTACAACATTTTCAAAATTTTTCAAAATTTAGAATTTTGATATTTTGACTTAAATTGATAAAGCTAGTACTAAGTTGTATAAAAAGTCCTTCGAAAAGACTGCGATGAAAATTGTGGAAAATATTGAAGAAAAACCCTTAATTTGGGTGTAAATTTGTGATAAGGGTCCCCCATTACAACATTTTCAAAATTTTTCAAAATTTAGAATTTTGATATTTTGACTTAAATTGCTAGTCATAAGTAGTATAAAAAGTCCTTCGAAAAAGTCCTGCGATGAAAATTGTAGAAAATATCGAAGAAAAACCCTTAATTTAGGTGTAAATTTGTGATAAGGGTCCCCCCGTACAACATTTTCAAAATTTTTAAAAATTTAGAATTTTGATATTTTGATTTAAATTGATAAAGCTAGTCATAAGTAGTATAAAAAGTCCTTCGAAAAGTGTTTGCGATAAAAATATCGAAGAAAAACCATTAATTTTGGTGTAAATTTGTGATAAGGGTCCCCCTTACAACATTTTCAAAATTTTTCAAAATTTAGAATTTTGATATTTTGACTTAAATTGATAAAGCTAGTAATAAGTAGTATAAAATGTCCTTCGAAAAGTGTTTGCGATAAAAATATCGAAGAAAAACCCTTAATTTTGGTGTAAATTTGTGATAAGGGTCCCCCTTACAACATTTTCAAAATTTTTCAAAACTTAGAATTTTGATATTTTGACTTAAATTGATAAAGCTAGTAATAATTAGTATAAAATGTCCTTCGAAAAGTCTTTGCGATGAAAATTGTGGAAAATATCGAAGAAAAACCCTTAATTTAGGTGTAAATTTGTGATAAGGGTCCCCCGTTACAACATTTTCAAAATTTTTCAAAATTTAGAATTTTGATATTTTGCCTTAAATTGATAAAGCTAGTACTAAGTTGTATAAAAAGTCCTTCGAAAAGTCTTTGCGATGAACATTGTGGAAAATATCGAAGAAAAACCCTTAATTTAGGTGTAAATTTGTGATAAAGGTCCCCCCTTACAACATTTTCAAAATTTTTCAAAATTTAGAATTTTGATATTTTGACTTAAATTGATAAAGCTAGTCATAAGTAGTATAAAAAGTCCTTCGAAAAAGTCCTGCGATGAAAATTGTAGAAAATATCGAAGAAAAACCGTTAATTTAGGTGTAAATTTGTGATAAGGGTCCCCCCTTACAACATTTTCAAAATTTTTCAAAATTTAGAATTTTGATATTTTGACTTAAATTGATAAAGCTAGTAATAAGTAGTATAAAATGTCCTTCGAAAAGTCTTTGCGATGAAAATTGTGGAAAATATCGAAGAAAAACCCTTAATTTAGGTGTAAATTTGTGATAAGGGTCCCCCCGTACAACATTTTCAAAATTTTTCAAAATTTAGAATTTTGATATTTTGATTTAAATTGATAAAGCTAGTAATAAGTAGTATAAAATGTCCTTCGAAAAGTCTTTGCGATGAAAATTGTGGAAAATATAGAAGAAAAACCCTTAATTTAGGTGTAAATTTGTGATAAGGGCCCCCCCTTACAACATTTTCAAAATTTTTCAAAATTTAGAATTTTGATATTTTGACTTAAATTGATAAAGCTAGTACTAAGTTGTATAAAAAGTCCTTCGAAAAGACTGCGATGAAAATTGTGGAAAATATTGAAGAAAAACCCTTAATTTGGGTGTAAATTTGTGATAAGGGTCCCCCCTTACAACATTTTCAAAATTTTTCAAAATTTAGAATTTTGATATTTTGACTTAAATTGCTAGTCATAAGTAGTATAAAAAGTCCTTCGAAAAAGTCCTGCGATGAAAATTGTGGAAAATATCGAATAAAAACCCTTAATTTAGGTGTAAATTTGTGATAAGGGTCCCCCCTTACAACATTTTCAAATTTTTCAAAATTTAGAATTTTGATATTTTGACTGAAATTGATAAAGCTAGTCATAAGTAGTATAAAAAGTCCTTCGAAAAAGTCCTGCGATGAAAATTGTAGAAAATATCGAAGAAAAACCGTTAATTTAGGTGTAAATTTGTGATAAGGGTCCCCCCTTACAACATTTTCAAAATTTTTCAAAATTTAGAATTTTGATATTTTGACTTAAATTGATAAAGCTAGTAATAAGTAGTATAAAATGTCCTTCGAAAAGTGTTTGCGATAAAAATATCGAAGAAAAACCCTTAATTTTGGTGTAAATTTGTGATAAGGGTCCCCCTTACAACATTTTCAAAATTTTTCAAAACTTAGAATTTTGATATTTTGACTTAAATTGATAAAGCTAGTAATAATTAGTATAAAATGTCCTTCGAAAAGTCTTTGCGATGAAAATTGTGGAAAATATCGAAGAAAAACCCTTAATTTAGCTGTAAATTTGTGATAAGGGTCCCCCGTTACAACATTTTCAAAATTTTTTAAAATTTAGAATTTTGATATTTTTACTTAAATTGATAAAGCTAGTCATAAGTAGTATAAAAAGTCCTTCGAAAAAGTCCTGCGATGAAAATTGTAGAAAATATCGAAGAAAAACCCTTAGTTAAGGTGTAAATTTTGATAAGGGTCCCCCCTTACAACATTTTCAAAATTTTTCAAAATTTAGAATTTTGATATTTTGACTTAAATTGATAAAGCTAGTACTAAGTTGTATAAAAAGTCCTTCGAAAAGTCTTTGCGATGAACATTATGGAAAATATCGAAGAAAAACCCTTAATTTAGGTGTAAATTTGTGATAAGGGTCCCCCCTTACAACATTTTCAAAATTTTTCAAAATTTAGAATTTTGATATTTTGACTTAAATTGATAAAGCTAGTCATAAGTAGTATAAAAAGTCCTTCGAAAAAGTCCTGCGATGAAAATTGTAGAAAATATCGAAGAAAAACCGTAAATTTAGGTGTAAATTTGTGATAAGGGTCCCCCCTTACAACATTTTCAAAATTTTTCAAAATTTAGAATTTTGATATTTTGACTTAAATTGATAAAGCTAGTAATAAGTAGTATAAAATGTCCTTCGAAAAGTCTTTGCGATGAAAATTGTGGAAAATATCGAAGAAAAACCCTTAATTTAGGTGTAAATTTGTGAAAGGGGCCCCCCGTACAACATTTTCAAAATTTTTCAAAATTTAGAATTTTGATATTTTGATTTAAATTGATAAAGCTAGTAATAAATAGTATAAAATGTCCTTCGAAAAGTCTTTGCGATGAAAATTGTAGAAAATATCGAAGAAAAACCGTTAATTTAGGTGTAAATTTGTGATAAGGGTGCCCCCTTACAACATTTTCAAAATTTTTAAAAATTTAGAATTTTGATATTTTGACTTAAATTGATAGTCATAAGTAGTATAAAAAGTCCTTCGAAAAAGTACTGCGACGAAAATTTTAGAAAATATCGAAGAAAAACCCTTAATTTAGGTGTAAATTTGTGATAAGGGTCCCCCCTTACAACATTTTAAAAATCTTTCAAAATTTAGAATTTTGATATTTTGACTTAAATTGATAAAGCTAGTAATAAGTAGTATAAAATGTCCTTCGAAAAGTGTTTGCGATAAAAATATCGAAGAAAAACCCTTAATTTAGGAGTAAATTTGTGATAAGGGTCCCCCCTTACAACATTTTCAAAATTTTTCAAAACTTAGAATATTGATATTTTGACTTAAATTGATAAAGCTAGTCATAAGTAGTATAAAATGTCCTTCAAAAAGTCTTTGCGATGAAAATTGTGGAAAATATCTAAGAAAAACGCTTAATTTAGGTGTAAATTTGTGATAAGGGTCCCCCCTTACAACATTTTCAAAATTTTTCTAAACTTAGAATTTTGATATTTTGACTTAAATTGATAAAGCTAGTCATAAGTAGTATAAAAAGTCCTTCGAAAAGTGATTGCGATAAAAATATCGAAGAAAAACCATTAATTTTGGTGTAAATTTGTGATAAGGGTCCCCCTTACAACATTTTCAAAATTTTTCAAAACTTAGAATTTTGATATTTTGACTTAAATTGATAAAGCTAGTAATAAGCTAGTAGTATAAAATGTCCTTCGAAAAGTCTTTGCGACGAAAATTGTGGCAAATATTGAAGAAAAACCCTTAATTTAGGTGTAAATTTGTGATAAGGGTCCCCCTTACAACATTTTCAAAATTTTTCAAAACTTAGAATTTTGATATTTTGACTTAAATTGATAAAGCTAGTAATAAGCTAGTAGTATAAAATGTCCTTCGAAAAGTCTTTGCGACGAAAATTGTGGCAAATATCGAAGAAAAACCCTTAATTTAGGTGTAAATTTGTGATAAGGGTCCCCCTTACAACATTTTCAAAATTTTTCAAAACTTAGAATTTTGATATTTTGACTTAAATTGATAAAGCTAGTAATAAGCTAGTAGTATAAAATGTCCTTCGAAAAGTCTTTGCGACGAAAATTGTGGCAAATATTGAAGAAAAACCCTTAATTTAGGTGTAAATTTGTGATAAGGGTCCCCCTTACAACATTTTCAAAATTTTTCAAAACTTAGAATTTTGATATTTTGACTTAAATTGATAAAGCTAGTAATAAGCTAGTAGTATAAAATGTCCTTCGAAAAGTCTTTGCGACGAAAATTGTGGCAAATATCGAAGAAAAACCGTTAATTTAGGTGTATATTTGTGATAAGGGTGCCCCCTTACAACATTTTCAAAATTTTTAAAAATTTAGAATTTTGATATTTTGACTTAAATTGATAAAGCTAGTAATAAGTAGTATAAAATGTCCTTCGAAAAGTGTTTGCGATAAAAATATCGAAGAAAAACCCTTAATTTTGGTGTAAATTTGTGATAAGGGTCCCCCTTACAACATTTTCAAAATTTTTCAAAACTTAGAATTTTGATATTTTGACTTAAATTGATAAAGCTAGTAATAATTAGTATAAAATGTCCTTCGAAAAGTCTTTGCGATGAAAATTGTGGAAAATATCGAAGAAAAACCCTTAATTTAGGTGTAAATTTGTGATAAGGGTCCCCCGTTACAACATTTTCAAAATTTTTTAAAATTTAGAATTTTGATATTTTGACTTAAATTGATAAAGCTAGTCATAAGTAGTATAAAAAGTCCTTCGAAAAAGTCCTGCGATGAAAATTGTAGAAAATATCGAAGAAAAACCCTTAGTTTAGGTGTAAATTTGTGATAAGGGTCCCCCCTTACAACATTTTCAAAATTTTTCAAAATTTAGAATTTTGATATTTTGACTTAAATTGATAAAGCTAGTACTAAGTTGTATAAAAAGTCCTTCGAAAAGTCTTTGCGATGAACATTGTGGAAAATATCGAAGAAAAACCCTTAATTTAGGTGTAAATTTGTGATAAGGGTCCCCCCTTACAACATTTTCAAAATTTTTCAAAATTTAGAATTTTGATATTTTGACTTAAATTGATAAAGCTAGTCATAAGTAGTATTAAAAGTCCTTCTAAAAAGTCCTGCGATGAAAATTGTATAAAATATCGAACAAAAACCGTTAATTTAGGTGTAAATTTGTGATAAGGGTCCCCCCTTACAACATTTTCAAAATTTTTCAAAATTTAGAATTTTGATATTTTGACTTAAATTGATAAAGCTAGTATTAAGTAGTATAAAATGTCCTTCGAAAAGTCTTTGCGATGAAAATTGTGGAAAATATCGAAGAAAACCCCTTAATTTAGGTGTAAATTTGTGATAAGGGTCCCCCGTACAACATTTTCAAAATTTTTCAAAATTTAGAATTTTGATATTTTGATTTAAATTGATAAAGCTAGTAATAAGTAGTATAAAATGTCCTTCGAAAAGTCTTTGCGATGAAAATTGTGGAAAATATAGAAGAAAAACCCTTAATTTAGGTGTAAATTTGTGATAAGGGCCCCCCCTTACAACATTTTCAAAATTTAGAATTATGATATTTTGATTTAAATTGATAAAGCTAGTCATAAGTAGTATAAAAAGTCCTTCGAAAAGTGTTTGCGATGAAAATTGTGGAAAATATCGAAGAAAAACCCTTAATTTAAGTGTAAATTTGTGATAAGGGTCCCCCCTTACAACATTTTCAAAATTTTCCAAAATTTAGAATTTTGATATTTTGACTTAAATTGATAAAGCTAGTCATAAGTAGTATAAAATGTCCTTCGAAAAGTCTCTGCGATGAAAATTGTGGAACATATCGAAGAAAAACCCTTAATTTAGGTGTAAATTTGTGATAAGGGTCCCCCCTTACAACATTTTCAAAATTTTTCAAAATTTAGAATTTTGATATTTTGACTTAAATTGATAAAGCTAGTACTAAGTTGTATAAAAAGTCCTTCGAAAAGTCTGCGATGAAAATTGTGGAAAATATTGAAGAAAAACCCTTAATTTGGGTGTAAATTTGTGATAAGGGTCCCCCTTTACAACATTTTCAAAATTTTTCAAAATTTAGAATTTTGATATTTTGACTTAAATTGATAAAGCTAGTACTAAGTTGTATAAAAAAGTAGTATAAAAAGTCCTTCGAAAAGTCTTTGCGATGAACATTGTGGAAAATATCGAAGAAAAACCCTTAATTTAGGTGTAAATTTGTGATAAGGGTCCCCCCTTACAACATTTTAAAAATTTTTCAAAATTTAGAATTTTGATATTTTGACTTAAATTGATAAAGCTAGTAATAAGTAGTATAAAATGTCCTTCGAAAAGTGTTTGCGATAAAAATATCGAAGAAAAACCCTTAATTTTGGTGTAAATTTGTGATAAGGGTCCCCCTTACAACATTTTCAAAATTTTTCAAAACTTAGAATTTTGATATTTTGACTTAAATTGATAAAGCTAGTAATAATTAGTATAAAATGTCCTTCGAAAAGTCTTTGCGATGAAAATTGTGGAAAATATCGAAGAAAAACCCTTAATTTAGGTGTAAATTTGTGATAAGGGTCCCCCCTTACAACATTTTCAAAATTTTTTAAAATTTAGAATTTTGATATTTTGCCTTAAATTGCTAGTCATAAGTAGTATAAAAAGTCCTTCGAAAAAGTCCTGCGATGAAAATTGTAGAAAATATCGAAGAAAAACCCTTAATTTAGGTGTAAATTTGTGATAAGGGTCCCCCCTTACAACATTTTCAAAATTTTTCAAAATTTAGAATTTTGATATTTTGACTTAAATTGATAAAGCTAGTACTAAGTTGTATAAAAAGTCCTTCGAAAAGTCTTTGCGATGAACATTGTGGAAAATATCGAAGAAAAACCCTTAATTTAGGGTGTAAATTTGTGATAAGGGTCCCCCCTTACAACATTTTCAAAATTTTTCAAAATTTAGAATTTTGATATTTTGACTTAAATTGATAAAGCTAGTCATAAGTAGTATAAAAAGTCCTTCTAAAAAGTCCTGCGATGAAAATTGTATAAAATATCGAACAAAAACCGTTAAT
>JAEIFS010000694.1:0-101857 GCA_018904165.1 Zaprionus camerounensis
ACGGGGGTGAACACCCCTCTACGTGTCGCCAGCGGTCACACCTCTGAACTGGTGGGAGCAGGCCAGGACAGTTGTACTACTACTGCCTCAACATCAAAGAATGCCAAGATGTGGCGCGGTACCAGAGTCCATGCAGACTCAGACAGCGACCCTCAAGGCAACGATATAAGTGCTGAGCCGGAAGAAAGCCTCTTGCGCTCCCCAGTCAAGGGTTCCAACTCCCCTAGTAGGGAAGGGCCCAGGAAGACAAAGGAGGGCTTGAGAGCCAAAGCCCAGTATAAAGCAGCCTTGAAGATCAAATCTCGGCTCGCTGGCAGCAACAAACTCACCCCTGAGGAGAGAAAAAAGTTGGATTGGGCCGAAGATAAGATCGAGGAGGGTCGAAAACACTTCGAGGGCAAAATGGCGATGAAGGCTACCTCAAGCCAATACACCAACAAGGTCGAGGAGCTGCTGCTTACCAAAAGGCAGCGTTCTGAAGACCAAGACAAGGCGGACGTGCCCGTGAAAAGTCACTGCCGAAAGGGAGACGGTGAGCGATGTGGCGCGTCGGCACCTAGTCGTCGCGCTCATCGACCGCAATAACCTCCACGGCAAGATAACACCCGAGAAGTGGAAGATGGTAGAGCTGAGGCTGTTGGAAGCCCTATTCAAACGAATGGAGGAGCCAGAGTCTCAGCCTACCACCTTCGATGGAGCGGGGTGGCTTAATGGTGTGAAGATATTGAGGGATGACCTCACCCTAAAGTGGGTCACCGAAACTGTGTCCAAGATGGAAGCCCCCTGGGAAGGTGCCAAGCTGGAGGTAGTTGACAGAACCTGCATTACTCTTCCCGAGGGAACAGGCGCTCAAGCTGCTCAGATGGCAGAATCCAGACGTGCCTACCGCTGACTGGACGGTACTACACGTTGGCAAGCCGGAAGGCAATGGCCAACAAATGGTCCTCCAGATCAACAACGCTCATCACACCCTATGGGGCTGCAGAGATGTGAACAATAGAGGTGAGTCACTTTTAGACTTCATTCTAAAATATAATATTAAGATCGCTAACAGGGGAGAGGAACCCACCTACGTAGGTCCCACCTCATCTAGCGTCATAGATCTAACACTCGCGTCTGGAACAAATACCGAAGTCACGGAATGGAGGGTCCTCAGCAAACCCTCCTTCTCTGACCATAGGTATGTATATCCAGTTCGAAGTTCAATTTGAGTGCAAAGTGACAAAAAGTCTTTACAAAAATCCCAGGAACACCAACTGGGATATGTTTAAGACAAAAGTGACAAGGACACTCCCATCCCCAATAACAATCTCATCAACGGTGGACATTGAGAAGTCCGTGAAGACTCTCTGTCATCACCTAACCTCAGCTTTCTACGCAGCGTGCAAGACCTCAATAACAAGAAGGAAACACAGGCCACCCTGGTGGAACCCACAATTGAAGGCACAACGCACCGACCTACAAGAAATCTTCAAACTAGCTAAACAAGCAAACGAAGATATTGTATGGGACGAATATAGGATAAGGCTCCGTGACTTTAAGAAAAAGGTCCAGACAGCCAAGAGAAACTCATGGAGATCCTTCTGCTCTGGCATTGATAAGGTCATGGAAACCGCCAGACTTAGGAAGCTTCTGTCGAGCCAACCGGCAATTCAGAGCCAACTAAGAACCAACGGACGAGTAGCAGTAGGGAAGCGACTAATGCCCTTATAAGCGATCACTTCCCCGGATGCACAGATGCACTTGATTCACGACAATCAGTGCACACGCATCAAGTGTCCGATGTACATGGGAATATAATCACACCACACAATATCCAGTGGGCCATAGACTCCTTTGAGAGCTACAAATCCCCTGGGCTAGATGGTATAATACCAGCCATGTTGCAGAAGACCAAAGAAAAGGTCACTCCATGGCTGGAATCAATATTCAAAGCATGTCTGGGGCAGGGATATATACCTGTACCCTGGAGGACAGCACGTGTTGTGTTCCTACCGAAAGCAGGAAAATGCAGTCACATGCAACCGAAAGATTACAGACCGATAAGTCTCACCTCTTTCCTGCTTAAAACCCTTGAAAAACTTCTGGATCTACACATAAGAGGAGGCATGAACCCCAATAAACAACTTCTCTAGAACGCCCGCTCTAATGGGACATGAAGATTGGAAAATCGGCATGGACGAAAACGCAACAAAGCTATTCACAGACGGATCTAAAATGGAAACCGGCGTAGGCGCCGCGGTCTACTGTGCAGATCCGCTCATTCAAGTACAAGTTGCCGGACTACTGCAGTATCTTCCAAGCGGAGATCTTCGCTATAAAGAAGGATGCAGAACTTGCGACAACACTCAATAAGAATCAGGTCAGCATCTTTGTCGACAGTCAGGCGGCTATCAAATCCATGCAATCCTATGTCATCAGCTCCAAAAGTGTACTGGCAAGCAGAGAAGCATTAGATGCATTAAGCAACCGCTCGAAGGTGCGCATCTTTTGGGTTCCCAGCCACCAGGGCATCGACGGAAACGAGATGGCAGATAGGCTAGCAAAGGAAGGTGCCGAATCTAGACAACTGGCAGTTGAAGACCTGAAGATACCGCTACGATCTATAAGCCATAGCTTCGAAGAAAGCGCTGCATTAACAGCAGGAAGAAGGTGGCACAGCACAACAAATTGCAAGATAGCCCGCACTATGTGCAATTACACAAATGCGAAACTGACCCAATATGTCATTCAGCTCCCGAGAAGAGACTGTAGAATAATGATGGGTATACTCACGGGTCACTGCCTGACCGCAACGCATGCAAAGAAGACGAATGCAGGAAATGCAGGGTACCAGAAGTAAAAGAAACTCTGAAGCACCTCATCTGCGACTGTCCCGCACTCATGACCTCGAGAGCGAAATGCCTTGGAAGCCCCCTGCTTGCATCCCTGAAAGAAGCAGCGGGCCTGGCACCCCAAAAACTCCTGGCTTTTGCCAAACTGACCAGCATACTAGACTGGGACAATTAAATCACGAAATTAACAGCCTCCATCACTTCGGCAACACTAAGGATCATACTGATCTATGTGAGGGTCTGCCGATATAACTTAACCTAACCTATATATATTTATATAAACTGGTTGGTACTGCAGTGTACATCATATATATTTAACAAAATATTATAAAAATGATCTCGGTTTATGATTATGATTTCAATTTGATTTTTATTTCTTATTTTTATAATAAAAATGAATTCATAACTCTTACTTTTTGATTTTTATTTAAAAAATAAAAATAAAAGTTATAAATTGATTTTTAAAAATCAAATATAATAATTAAAAATGATTTTTAAATTAAAAATTAGTTTATAACTCTTATTTTGTTTTTTTTTATATAAATTATAACCGTTACGGTCCCTGCTCGGAACTAAACAACTTGAGGAAGTTAACTTCGAACGCAAGTCAGCCAAGATAGAGAACTAAACTAGAAACCTTGCTTAATTTTTATCGACACATAGGTACATCGAAACCTAGTTTTGCTGACTCTATTTTGATCGCGGAAAATTCAGCAGTAACATCTCATTTGCAACATCCAATGATGTCGGTAACATCGGCGTATGCAAAGAGCTGGGGACTTTTATAAAAAATAGTGCCATTACGATGTATTTCAGCATTCCGCTTCCAGATTAAAAAGGTCACACGATCTTGTCTGAAACCTCAAACTTTGTTGGAATCCAGGATTTAGCGTTATGCAAGGATCTGTTAATTTCCCGTTAATTGGTACAAATCGCCTGATCACCCTTCGTTAGTACTGGACAAAGGACGCTGCATGATTCTAGTCAGCTTATTACCACCGGCCTTAAACAATTCTGCAAACAAGCCATCGGCTCTGGCTCTTTTGCGACATGACGAAGTAAAATCTTTAGC
This sequence comes from Zaprionus camerounensis, assembly GCA_018904165.1. Classification (NCBI taxonomy): domain Eukaryota; kingdom Metazoa; phylum Arthropoda; class Insecta; order Diptera; family Drosophilidae; genus Zaprionus; species Zaprionus camerounensis. Next base: position 3,907 of record JAEIFS010000694.1, read on the forward strand.
TATAATCTTTGAATATATTAAATTATTTTTAGAAATTTATAAAGATTTTATTTTTGCCATGAAAATACAAAAAATTTCTATTTTTCATTCATCGTCCCAGTTGATTACAGACCGTGCAAAGTGGGTTTCACGTGTGTCAATATGACGCATCAATTTGTCATGATTTGCATACTTGACATTTACATGGTAAGTTAAGCGAAAGAATTCCTGGCGACGGTCAGAGCAATTAGGTAAATGCAAGTCATGCCAGTAAGATCGTTCTCGGGTATCAAATCAATTTCCGGCGGCGAGCACTCAATTTCGAATGCATGACATCCTTCAGCAACAAGTTGAATAAAGATAGTGTCCAAATCCTGGTTATATTCGTCGTCCAAAGAGCAACCCACATATACAACCTTGAACTCTACTTTATGCTCTAAATGTTCGTAGCATGTGTATTCCACCTTGAACTTGTATGGAGAGGCGAAGCTGGCCGGATTTGTATCGAGAACTAAAACCTTAGTTACCACTACTTTAGTAATTAGTAATTGGCAAAATTGTTAAATATAAAATACAAAAGTACGAAAGAGAATATTATTTTTTTTTTACTTTTTCTAATGATTTTCGGTTGAGTTTTTAATAGACTATGATGAAAATAATAACTTGTAGTCTAGCCCTTAGCCGTATGTGTGACAGAAAAAGTCAAGGTACCCTGGATTCGAAAAATTTGAGAGAAAATATAGTAAGCAAATATAATCAAGTTAATAATAGAGGCTAAGAACTCGGAATCAGGGACCGTAAATAATAACCAGAAAGAAAAGCAACAGTCGCGCGGCACGCGACAGTGGGATACCCTTCGACCTACGTTCCTATGTATGTACACATATGCATATGCACATGATTTGAAATTATTCTCGATAGATGGAGCTCGCGCTTCGTGCTCGCCTGCCTCCCTTGTTAGTAAACAAAAGCACTTAGTTTTATGCTCATCCTTTCTTGAATAACTTTTGTGTTTATTGTCCGATCGGATTGCAATTTCGAGAATAAGTAGATATAACGATCAGCTTAGTTAATGTTAAAGTCAGAAAGTTTTATTTTTAATACAACGCTTACAAATTGAGTTAAAAAAATTATTTATTGATTTGCGGGGGCGGTGGGCGTGGCAGCCGATATTTGAAATAAACTTGATCTGCGCGGGCTACACAGAAACCTTCATGTCAAATTTGGTGTCTCTAGCTCTTATAATAGCTGAGATCTGTGTGTTCATCTGGTCATCCATAAATCCGGACAACCGGACAGACAGACAGACATGGCTCAATCGATTCGGCTAGTGATCCTGAGCAAGAATATATATACTTTGTCGGGTATCCCACGCATCCTTCTGCCTGTTACATACATTTGCACAAAGTTAGTATACCCTTTTTTGACCATTTTCAATGGTCGAAGGGTATAAAAAGTACACTCTAAGCCCCAAGAGTGCCTTGAGGCACTCATTGGTATTTCATTGTTAAAATGCACATGTCGTTAATATTGATAAAACCAAATGCTTATTTTAATAGTTAATATACATACCTTAGACCAAAAAAAGTTTAAAGTTAATCGGCTTGCAAAATTTATATATTTTTACACTTTGATGAAAATAGTTGCACCGTACTAACTTTTACGCGCGAAAAAACATATGTTTTTGGTAAATAGATAAAAAGCTGCACGAAGAGCTTTAGAAAACGACCAAAGATTTTTGGTATTTATTAATAAATTATTTAGTTACTTAACTTAAATAATAAACAACTAATTACTTATTTTGTTATTGCAAAAAAACGAATGAGTGCCCTGAGGCACTCTTGGGTATTAGAGGGTTAACAAATTAACACAAGATCATGGGTCGAAGGGTATCCCACTGTCGCGTGCCGCGCGACTGTTGCTTTTCTTACTGGTTTTTATTTCTTATTTTTATAATAAAAATGAATTCATAACTCTTACTTTTTGATTTTTATTTAAAAAATGAAAAATAAAAGTTATAAATTGATTTTTAAAAATCAAATATAATTAAAAATTATTTTTAAATTAAAAAATTAGTTTTTAACTCTTATTTTGTTTATTTTTATAAATTTATAACCGTTACAGTCCCTGCTCGGAACTAAACAAATTGAGGAAGTTAACTTCGAACGCAAGTCAGCCAAGATAGAGAACTAAACTAGAAACCTTGCTTAGTTTTTATCGACACATAGGTACATCGAAACCTAGTTTTGCTGACTCTATTTTGATCGCGGAAAATTCAGCAGTAACATCTCATTTGCAACATCTAATGATGTCGGTAACATCGGCGTATGCAAAGAGCTGGAGACTTTTATAAAAAATAGTGCCATTACGATGTATTTCAGCATTCCGCTTCCAGATTAAAAAGGTCACACGATCTTGTCTGAAACCTCGAACTTGGGATCCAGGATTTAGTGTTATACAATCTGTTAATTTTCCGTTAATTAGTACAAATCGCCTGATCACTCCTCTTTAGTACTGGACAAAGGACGCTGCATGAATCTTATCAGCTTATTACCACCGGCCTTAAACAACTCTGCAAACAAGCCATCGGCTCTGGCTCTTTTGCGACATGACGAAGTAAAATCTTTAGGTATAATCTTTGAATATTGTAAATTATTTTTAGAAATTTATAAAGATTTTATTTTTGCCATGAAAATACAAAAAATTTTAAGTTTTCATTCATCGTCCCAGTTGATTACAGACCGTGCAAAGTGGGTTTCACGTTTGTCAATATGACGCATCAATTTGTCATGATTTTCATACTTGACATTAACATGGTAAGTTAAGCGAAAGAATTCCTGGCGACGGAACAGAGCAATTAGGTAAATGCAAGTCATGCCAGTAAGATCGTTCTCGGGTATCAAATCAATTTCCGGCGGCGAGCACTCAATTTCGAATGCATAACATCCTTCAGTAACAGGTCGAATAAAGATACTGTCCAAATCCTGGTTATATTCGTCGTCCAAAGAGCAACCCACATATACAACCTTGAACTCTACTTTATGCTCCAAATGTTCGTAGCATGTGTATTCCACCTTGAACTTGTATGGAGAGGCGAAGCTGGCCGGATTTGTATCGAGAACTAAAACCTTAGTTACCACTACTTTATCCATATTAGTAATTGGAAAAATTTTTAAATATCAAATACAAAAGTACGAAAGAGAATATTTTTTTTTTTTTTACTTTTTCTAATGATTTTCGGTTGAGTTTTTAATAGACTATGATGAAAATAATAACTTGTAGTCTAGCCCTTAGCCGTGTGTGTGACAGAAAAAGTCAAGGTACCTTGGATTCGAAAAATTTGAGAGAAAATATAGTAAGCAAATATAATCAAGTTAATAATAGAGGCTAAGAACTCGGAACCAGCGACCGTAAATAATAATTATAAGATTTAAAAAATCAAAGCTCTTAAAAGTCTCTAAAAAATGTGGGAAAAATCGTACCGTGCTAGTTTTTATCGGCGAAAACAAAAACCGCGTTATCTTTTTTTCCAATTTTTAATTTAAAAATTGTTTTTCAATTTTTATATTTGATTTTAAAATTGAAAATCAATTTTTAACTTTTATATTTGATTTTTAAAATAAAAATGAAAAATTAGAAATAAAAATCAAATTGAAATTGCTTATAAAACGAGCTAGATAATATATCGGCTTTTCGAAGCATGTCGCTATTACTTGTTTTTAGAGTTGACCGACTGCAAGTGTGTCTGATGAGGAGGTTCTTGTGTATTAGATATATTTTTTCCTTAAACTTAGGTCGCTAATAAGTCTAAAACATTGTATAAACAAGTAAATTCATATACATATATATATTTATATAAACTGATAGGCACTGCAGTGTAGATCATATATATTTACCAATATATTATAAAAATGATCTCGGTTTATGATTTTTGATTTCAATTTGATTTTTATTTCTTATTTTTATAATAAAAATGAATTCATAACTCTTACTTTTTGATTTTTATTTAAAAAATCAAAAATAAAAGTTATAAATTGATTTTTAAAAATCAAATATTGTTTACGTCGAAACGTAGCTGCCGAGAAGTAGGCAGCATTTCGGCGTAAACAGTGCGAAAAGTCACCAAGGGCTCTCGCACTCTATTATCCAGATTATGTTAAGTTAGGCTTAAGCGAAATATGTAACATTGTACAGAGTAGTGGAAAAATAAAAGTGAAGTGAACGCCACGCGCCCCGAATTGTCTCATTTATATCGCATTGTTTTCGCGTCGGAGTTCCGTTTTCCCACAGCATTTCACCCCCAATTGTACGATCCCGCCAAGAAGGAAGAAATCATTGCCGCCACCACATTCATTGGTCCTTCGAGCCGGATTTCATCATCTACATTTGGACATCCCGTCGCTGGATTTTTCATCCCCACGCTCCGCTCGAACTACCAGATCATCGGCATCTCGTCAGGATCCCCCAGATAAGTACTACATTTTTTACTTATCTTATGCGGCAGAGGACTGTTTGTAATTGTTCCTTGGCTTGGTTCCAAGGCTGACGTTGTCACTTTGGGAGCAGTCAGTACAAAACAAGGCTGAAATTCCGTCGTGGAAGGAAATGTCAGATTTCCTTTCAGAGCGCTATCGCACATTGGAAGCGATAGAGGACGTTCAACCTAGTAGAAGCGCACAGACAAGTCCCAAACCTGCTCGAAAAGAAGCTTCCTACGAGGAAGGTCAACTCTTTTGAGACAAAGGTTGTAGGCAAACCACAAACTTGCAAACTTTGCTCAAAGGAGAACCATCCTATACGTCTGTGTCCGCGCTTTCTCCAAATGGCTGTTGATGAAAGGTCCAATTTCATCAAACAGCAAAAGTTGTGTCTGAACTGCTTTGCAAGAGGACATATCCTTAAAGATTGCACGAGTCAACGCAACTGTTTTACGTGCAAGGGTCGCCACAATACACTCCTGCATCGTGGCACCCCTCCTACTGCGCCCTCTTCAGCAGATTCTACACCAACTCCTAATTCTAATATACAGTCCACTTCTCCAACGTCTAATATTCAGAATTACTACACGGCGAACACACAAGGTGTTCTTCTCGGCACTGCTCTTATAAATGTTTGCCATTTGGGCATGACTTATAAGGCACGTGCACTGATGGATCCAGGATCAGAGGCTACGTTCATTTCCGAACGGATGTTTAACATCATACAGCCCTCCTACCAAACCGTGCAAGTTAAAGTAGCTGGCTTAAATCAAGCCATCTCAGCCAATCCACAAAAGATGTGCCACTTCCAGATTGGCTCCCCGATCATTCCCAGGTTACAGCTAAAAACTGAAGCCTTTGTTCTTCCCCAATTGGCAGGTAACCTTCCATTCTATTCAATTTCCAAGGATCTTCTGAAGGACCTGCCAAACCTCCAACTCGCTGATCCGCATTTCCACCAGAGCTCTCAGATAGACGTGCTCCTAGGAGCCGATATTCTCCCATCCATCATGAAGAGTGGCTCTGTATCCAAAATTTGTGGAACTTTGCTCGGTCAAGAGACCATATTCGGCTGGGTCTTCACTGGACCAGTATCCAAGTCGAATCTTACGACCATTTCCTCCTTTACAACGAGGATCAAGATCAGCACAGAACAAAGGTTTGATGATCTTCTCACCAAGTTTCCGGTTGTGGAAGATCTACCAGCCAAGCTGGTAAAAGTTTGTGAATCAGAGTGTGAAAACAACTTTCTTTCCACTACTTCCAAAGAGGGCAGTTATGTCGTTACTCTTCCATTAAAAAATCCTGAAACCTTCGAATTAGGACATTCAAGGTCCATCGTACTCGCTCAGTTTCTCCAGAACGAATGTCGTTTAAAGAGGAACTTTCCTTTAAAAGAGCAGTACGACTCCATTATTCAGGAGTATTTAGATTTAGGCCATATGAGTAATTGGAAAAATTGTTAAATATCAAATACAAAAGTACGAAAGAGAATATTTTTTTTTGTACTTTTTCTAATGATTTTCGGTTGAGTTTTTAATAGACTATGTTAATCATAGAGGCTGTTCAGGTTAAATAGTTTAAAGTAGTTTTTCCTTACTAATGTTAGTATTTATTTTTAAGTTATCGAAATATTTTTATAAGTACCATCTCTACGAAAAAAATGAATTGTCATCTCTAAGTAAGCTAATGACCTCAATTGAAACCAGCAAGTGAATAAAGCTGGCGTGAGTCTTCAAATCGAGTGTGCGTTTTTTTCGGTGCCATCTAAAACCCACAGCAAAGAGACCTGCCTCAACAATTCAACAGCGCCCTACCCCGACAGAGGCTAAGAACTCGGAACCAGGGACCGTAAATAATAATTATAAGATTTAAAAAATCAAAACTCTTAAAAGTCTCTAAAAAATGTGGGGAAAAATCGTACCGTGCTAGTTTTTATCGGCGAACACAAAAACTGCGTTATCTTTTTTTTCCAATTTTTAATTTAAAAATTGTTTTTCAATTTTTATATTTGATTTTTAAAAATAAAAATCAATTTTTAACTTTTATATTTGATTTTTAAAATAAAAATGAAAAATCAGAAATTAAAATCAAATTGAAATTGCTTATAAAATGAGCTAGATAATATATCGGCATGTCGCTATTAATCTTGAAGTTTTTACGAGTTGATCGACTGCAAGTCTGTCTGATGAGGAGGTTCTTGTGTATTTTATATATTTTTCCTTAAACTTAGGTCGCTAATAAGTCTAAAACATTGTATAAACAAGTAAATTCATATACATATATATATATTTATATAAACTGGTAGGCACTGTAGTGTAGATCATATATATTTACCAATATATTATAAAAATGATCTCGGTTTATGATTTTTGATTTCAATTTGATTATACCCTTCGACCATTGAAAATGGTCAAAAAAGGGTATACTAACTTTGTGCAAATGTATGCAACAGACAGAAGGAGGCGTGGCAGACCCCATAAAGTATATATATTCTTGCTCAGGATCACTAGCCGAGTCGATTGAGCCATGTCCTTCTGTCTGTCCGGATGTCCGTCTGACCAGATGAACACACAGATCTTAGCTATTATAAACGCTAAAGATACCAAATTTGGAATGAAGCTTCCTATATACTCGGCGCAGATCAAGTTTATTTCAAACGTTGGGTGCCACGCCCACCGACCCCGCAAATCAATAATTTAATTTTTTAACTCAATTTATAAGCGTTGTATAAAAGATACAACTTTCTGACTTCAACATATACTAAGCTGAGTGAAATATCTTCGTATTCTCTAAATTACAATCTGATCGGACAATAAACACAGAAGCTATTTAAGAAAGTATGAGCATAAATCCAAGTGCTTGTGTCAGCTAACAAGGAAGGTGGGCGAGCGGGAGCGCCATCTGTCGGTATTAATTTTCAAGCATGTGCCTATGTGTATATGTATAAATTTAACCCTCTAAGGCTATTATCTTCAATTCAAAATAAAAAATATCCGAATAATTTTTTCTTAATTGAATTTTGCCCACTGAACTCAAAAATGGCGTCAGAAAAAGTTTTCCAACAACCGTTTACCTGCCAGGTGAGAAAATTTGAATGAGTGCCTCAAGGCACTCTTGGGGCTGGGGAGTGAAAAAATCAAACTCATATTCTATAAGTGTAAGTTTTCATTTTTTATTATGATATTCAAAAAAACAATTTTTGTTGGCAGTGCAACAAAGGTGTAGATTGCATTTTTTGCAAATGCATTGGGTTGGGACGTTTTGCAATTCTTGCACCATCTTTTCCCGCCATCTCGACTTAGCCAAATAGGGAAATGATCCTGCAGATCCAAACGCAAGTCTGCTATAGGATGATTTGACTTTGTACCAATTTTAAGTCTAGCTGGTGGAGAAGACGATACGGACGGACTTCGTTGCCCAAGTCTATGAAGAGATGGAGATCGCGATGCTTCACTCCTTGGACGACCTAGTAATGGCTTTTGCTGAAATCCAACGAGGGCCGCAGCTAATTCGTCTCGGAAATCCGGAAGATTGAAAACTTTTTTAGGGTTCTCTTTTTCATTATTTGATATACGCCTGAACAAAATATAGGCATTTGTTGCAGCCATATCCACCAAATGGTAAAAAATACGTGTTGCAGAATCTCTAGTCTTGGCTTTAATGTGGTAGCGGCCGATTAATCCATCCATCAAGTCTACACCGCCCATGTGTGCGTTGTATTCTCTAATAATTTGTGGGCAGTCAATTTCTACGTATTTTTTAGATTTTCGATCATACGAGTATCTAGGTGTTTTTGCGACTCCACTTTCGATTGCTCTTTCAAATGGGTGAACACCAACGTATGTAGATAGCAATCGAACGGCTCTGTTGTCTTTCCACAATACTTTACTAATGGTGACTTCATATGAAGAGCCAACAAACTCCGTCGAAAATCCTCTAGGCTTGTCCTTGATAATATTATCACAAGGTAGCTTAGAATTGGGTATACGATTAGGGCGTACTGTACCAAGGCTATATATACCTTTAGCACGAAGGTACACCAACAAAGGTTGTCGAAATATATTATATGATGCTGGAATTTCTGTACAGTATTTGTTAAACGTACAACAATGTTGGCTAATGCTCCGAGATCTGGTTCGCCAGGCAAGATTACGTTATCTCCAGCGCCACTATAAATTTCAAAACGGTAGGCGTATCCATAGGAATCGCATAAGACAAAGAGCTTTATACCCCATTATTATAAGGTTTATTAGGCATATACTGCCGAAGGTGATGTTTCATTTTTGTGCCGCACATCTGCTCATCCACGCAAAGTCGAGCTTGCTTTGGAATGGAATCAAACCTGTCATTTAGATGATCAATTAAAGTTCTTGTGCGATACAGGGGATCGTAACCGTCTTCACCCTTTTTAATTCGTTTGCTCTCATCGCGCAGACACAAGTAGCGCTTAATTGAATCAAATTTGCTTCGCGTCATGCAAGCTCGAATGGGCCCAAAAGCGTGTTTTCCCCAGTAGCTTTTCAAAGTTGGGAATCGATAAAGGGACATATAGATTAGAATCCCAATATAATGGTAAATATCATCCATATTCAATTTAAATTGGCTTTGAATGTTGTCGGCTATTGCTGCACGTAATGTTTCCTCAACAATTTGATTGATTATATTCTCATTGAAAAAATAGCAAAATATTTGCAGAGGAGTTTCCAAGTTAGTTATTTCTAAAGGCAATGATGACCTGAAAGGCTACGTCATTGATATGCAACTGCAGAGACTGTTGCTTCCAAATTATTTTGCTCGGCTCTTTTTTAATTGATTCAATACCTGTATATTAATAATATTTTTTATATTATGTGTTTTGTAACCATTTTAGAATGGAGACTTACTGAAACCGTTATATCCACCGGCAGAAGGGGAATTTATTATTTTTGAGTGGTCTAATGATGGTAGAGGTGATCGGGGTCTTTTTGGTGTTTTCTTTGTGGATTCGCATGCTTGTTCCTCAGTCTGGGCGACAGCAACAGCAAATGATACCGAATCAGCATCTTCCAAGGCTGCATTTAGTGCACCGGCCATATCAAGCTCGTCGTCTCCATCATCACTTGTTTCGTCAGATAATAACTCTTCCAACTGAACAGAATCAAACAAATTGAGCAATTGCTCATCGGTCAAATCTGACAGCTTATGGCGTTTACGCATTAGGTTTGCCATTTCTCATAGTCTTTTAATTGCAAAGTTTAAAATGTAGTAAAGATCGTTTTAAGTCGCAAATATTCCAAGCACTGGTAAATTACTTTCTATTAACAACATTTTGAAAAATAGAAAAAACCACAGTCGCGCTGCACGCGACAGCGGGATACCCTTCGTCCTATGTTCCGGTATAGTTTAATTTGTTAAATTCATAAACATATACAAATGCGCATGCTTTTAAATTATTGCCCACAGATGGCGCTCGCGCTTTGCGTTCGCCCGCCTCCCTTGTTAGCTGATGCAAGCACTTGGTTTTATGCACATACTTTCTTAAATAACTTCTGTGTTTATTGTCCGATCGGATTGCAATTTCGAGAATACGTAGATATTTTAATGAGCTTAGTATATGTTTAAGTCAGAAAGTTGTATCTTTTATACAGCGCTTACAAATTAAGTTCAAAAATTAAATTATTGATTTGCGGGGGCGGTGGGCGTGGCACCTAACATTTGAAATAAACTTGATCTGCTTATAGAAAACAGGAGTCTTCCTGCCAAATTTGGTAACTCTAGCTTTTATAATAGCTGAGATCTGTGCGTTCACACAGACAGACGGACAGACGGATAGACGGACAGACAGGGCTCAATCGACTCGGCTTGTGATCCTGAGCAACAATATATATACTTTATGGGGTCTCCGACGCCTCCTTCTGCCTGTTACATACAAAATTGCACAAAGTTAGTATACCCTTTTTTGACCATTTTCAATGGTCGAAGGGTATAAAAAGTACACTCTAAGCCCCAAGAGTGCCTTGAGGCACTCATTGGTATTTCATTGTTAAAATGCACATGTCGTTAATATTGATAAAACCAAATGCTTATTTTAATAGTTAATATACATACCTTAGACCAAAAAAAGTTTAAAGTTAATCGGCTTGCAAAATTTATATATTTTTACACTTTGATGAAAATAGTTGCACCGTACTAACTTTTACGGGCGAAAAAACATATGTTTTTGGTAAATAGATAAAAAGCTGCACGAAGAGCTTTAGAAAACGACCAAAGATTTTTGGTATTTATTAATAAATTATTTAGTTACTTAACTTAAATAATAAACAACTAATTACTTATTTTGTTATTGCAAAAAAACGAATGAGTGCCCTGAGGCACTCTTGGGTATTAGAGGGTTAACAAATTAACACAAGATCATGGGTCGAAGGGTATCCCACTGTCGCGTGCCGCGCGACTGTTGCTTTTCTTACTGGTTTTTATTTCTTATTTTTATAATAAAAATGAATTCATAACTCTTACTTTTTGATTTTTATTAAAAAATTAAAAATAAAAGTTATAAATTGATTTTTAAAAATCAAATATAATTAAAAATTATTTTTAAATTAAAAAATTAGTTTTTAACTTATAACTTATTAACTTAGTTTTATTTTTATAAAAATTATAACCGTTACGGTCCCTGCTCGGAACTAAACAAATTGAGGAAGTTAACTTCGAACGCAAGTCAGCCAAGATAGAGAACTAAACTAGAAACCTTTCTTAGTTTTTATCGACACATAGGTACATCGAAACCTATTTTTGCTGACTCTATTTTGATCGCGGAAAATTCAGCAGTAACATCTCATTTGCAACATCCAATGATGTCGGTAACATCGGCGTATGCAAAGAGCTGGAGACTTTTATAAAAAATAGTGCCATTACGATGTATTTCAGCATTCGGCTTCCAGATTAAAAGGGTCACACGATCTTGTCTGAATCCTCGAACTTGGGATCCAGGATTTAGTGTTATACAATCTGTTAATTTTCCGTTAATTAGTACAAATCGCCTGATCACTCCTCTTTAGTACTGGACAAAGGACGCTGCATGAATCTTATCAGCTTATTACCACCGGCCTTAAACAACTCTGCAAACAAGCCATCGGCTCTGGCTCTTTTGCGACATGACGAAGTAAAATCTTTAGGTATAATCTTTGAATATTGTAAATTATTTTTAGAAATTTATAAAGATTTTATTTTTGCCATGAAAATACAAAAAATTTTAAGTTTTCATTCATCGTCCCAGTTGATTACAGACCGTGCAAAGTGGGTTTCACGTGTGTCAATATGACGCATCAATTTGTCATGATTTTCATACTTGACATTAACATGGTAAGTTAAGAGAAAGAATTCCTGGCGACGGAACAGAGCAATTAGGTAAATGCAAGTCATGCCAGTAAGATCGTTCTCGGGTATCAAATCAATTTCCGGCGGCGAGCACTCAATTTCGAATGCATAACATCCTTCAGTAACAGGTCGAATAAAGATAGTGTCCAAATCCTGGTTATATTCGTCGTCCAAAGAGCAACCCACATATACAACCTTGAACTCTACTTTATGCTCTAAATGTTCGTAGCATGTGTATTCCACCTTGAACTTGTATGGAGAGGCGAAGCTGGCCGGATTTGTATCGAGAACTAAAACCTTAGTTACCACTACTTTATCCATATTAGTAATTGGAAAAATTGTTAAATATCAAATACAAAAGTACGAAAGTGAATATTTTTTTTTTTTTTAAATATGCAAGTCGACTGGCTTAGTTGACGTTAAATAAATAAATAAATAAAATAAAATAAAAGAGCAGTACGACTCCATTATTCAGGAGTATTTAGATTAAGGCCATATGAGTAATTGGAAAAATTGTTAAATATCAAATACAAAAGTACGAAAGAGAATATTTTTTTTTTTTTTCTAATGATTTTCGGTTGAGTTTTTAATAGACTATGATTAAAATAATAACTTGTAGTCTAGCCCTTAGCCGTGTGTGTGACAGAAAAAGTCATGGTACCTTGGATTCGAAAAATTTGAGAGAAAATTTAGTAAGCAAATATAATCAAGTTAATAATAGAGTTAATAAACTTAGTCATGGTACATATCAAATTTGGAATGTTAAACTATCTGCTATCCGTGAACGGCCTCGATTCGCATTAGTTGCGTTTAAAGATGGAAATCAGTTTACCACAAACAATTTAACCAATCTAAAACTCTATCTAAATTCTGAAACATATCCCTATGATGATTTAAAATTAGATTTTAGTAAGAATCGTTTCGCACACCTCTATGAAATTTATTCAAAGTTTCAGAATAGTTACTATAACCGAAACGAAACTCCATTACTTTCACCACATGATTTTCTAACTAAGGCACCGATTATTGTAATAGATTATTCATATCAAAATGAAATAGTCAAATCAGGTCCCATTGATGTTAGAGTATCAGCAGAGCTTAGTAGAACATCTAATGAAAGTACACAACTATATTGCCTACTCTTACATGATCGGTTAGTTGAATACAACCCGGTGAACGGATTAGTTCACCGCATTGTTTAACGGATATTAACTAGAGCAATTAGCACCAGTAATAGAAACAAGAACAACAACAACATGAGTAAAGATATTGTATCGATTGATATTCAAGGGTTCCTCGGAAACAACAAACAATTTATTTTAAAAGAAATTGGAGTGGTTTTTAGTAACATAAACGTTAGCACACTCAATTCTCATTTCATTATACATTCCCCATATGATTTTACTAAACTAAATAAGCACTTGAGAAAAACTGCTGCTTGGATGACCAAGACCCATCATAAAATTTGCTGGAATGACGGTTTGAACTACTATAGAGAAGCACAACAACATATAAGAAAAATAACTAGCGGAAAACAAATAATTTGTAAACGATATGAAAAAAAAATGTTTTTAAAAAGATTTCTAAAAACCTATGATATAACAGATATTCATGAACTTGGTTCTCCTAAATTAAAACAAATGGATGACAATCAGTTTCCATTTTGTTCACTACATTATATGGAAGGGGTATATGCATTGAATAATGCTCATAAAATTTTAAAGTTCTTTGAGTTGCGAGAGAGAACATCTTTAAACATGGAAGAAAACAATAACAGTCATTTTTCAAATTTAATAAATAAAATTAATATTTTAATATCTGACTTTGGAAATATATTAACCGAAGCGGATCTACAATTTCTTATCAAGTCAAGGAAAATGTTCATGGAAGTTGGAAATTTCAAAATTATAAAGACACAATTTGGAGAACATTTTTAATTCTGTAAATCTTGCAATGATAATACAGAAACTTGTGCCTGCTTTTACTTTGTTATTCAACAACATGATGTTAAAAAACTTATTAAGTTATATAAACTACATGTCTAAAAAACTAACATAAGCTACCTTTGTCAAATGTAAACATTAAATAAAGAAAAAAGAACACACTAGACAGAAAAACTAGTTTCTTTGTTACAGGGGTGAAGCTAACTATAGTCAAGGGAGCAAGAGAGAGAGGGGAAGAGAGAAAGGCTAGAAGAGAAAAACTATTTATAAAGTGACCTATTTCTTCAAACTGAAGCTCAGTTTAAAACGAGACTTTAAGGAAGGAAGAATTCGAGAAGACTCTTAAAATATATGTATATATATATATATATATATATACAAATAAAGAAGCAACATGAACTCACTAGCAATAAAGGAGTTTCTAAATCAGTATGATGGTATTATTCACCATCACGATATTAAAAAGATCAAAGAAATACGATCAAACTTGAAGCTGGCGGAAAAGTCTCCATACAAAACATCCATACATGGGACACATAGAACTTCATGTCCATGGTCTTCTGATGAGGCTCATGAAGGACCGGATACCTGTGCATGCAGCTTTCAGCAACGTCAAAAAAACGATGCTGAAAAAATAATTGATTATAATAAACTAGCCCTAAGATTTATAAAATAAAAATGTTATTAAAAATCAATTTGTTAATGTTGCTGTTGTTGTTTAGCTGTTCTTCAGCTGTTTAGCTGTTCTTTAGCTGTTTAGCTGTTGTTGCTGTTGTTGTTGTTTAGCTGTTGTTGTTTAGCTGTTGTTGTTTAGCTGTTTAGCTGTTGTTGTTGTTTAGCTGTTCTTTAGCTGTTGTTGTTGTTTAGCAGTTGTTATTGTTGTTTAGCTGTTGTGGTTGCTGTTTACCTGTTTAGCTGTTGTTTTTTAGTTGTTTAGCTGTTGTTGTTTAGCTGTTTAGCTGTTGTTGTTTAGCTGTTCTTTAGCTTTTTAGCTGTTGATGCTGTTTAGCTGTTGTTGTTGTTTAGCAGTTGTTGTTGTTGTTTAGTTGTTGTTGTTGCTGTTTAGCTGTTGTTGTTTGCCTGATTAGCTGTTGTTGTTGTTGTTTAGCTGTTTAGCTGTTGTTTAGCTGATTAGCTGTTGTTGTTGTTGTTGTTTAGCTGCACACTACGCCTAACCACCCTCGGTTCATAGAAAATAATTAGAATACAAGAATTGCATAAAATTATGCTAACAGTTCCCACGCCGAATAGAAGGAGAACAGGTTCAAACAAACATAGTAAACCGTTAGGGCAACAGTTTGTAGTGTTTTGTTTACACACTAACATATCATGATAAGGATACTAATTTCACATGGGTTGTCATGTGAAATTTCTCACACTGAATTATCAATTAGAAAATTACCATATTAAAATAGGGTTACTGATTATACACACGCACACATACACAAAACTATTATTAATTTACATAATCAACAATTTGTGGTGGTAGCTGTTTACCCATTTCATGATTAAGCACGTGCTGACGATCAATTAGCACGCTTAAGGACACCCTTATCATAACGATCGCCACGTGCTAACGATCAATTAGCACGCTTGAGGACACCCTTAGCGTAAACCGTTAGGAAAACAGGTTACAGTGTTTTGTTTACACATTAACATATCATGATAGGGATACTACTATCACATGGGGGGTGTCATGTGAAATTTCTCACACTGAATTATCAATTAGAAAATTACCATATTAAAATAGGATTACTGATCATACACACGCACACATACACAAAACTATTATTTGCATATACTCACCTGCCAACCCCATGAGTCACACGCGTGTATGCACTGAAGCGTGCATGCACCCACAGACCCTAACACGTGTGCATGTAAACATGATCATGCATGCTCATTTTCATATACTCACCTGTTAACCTTTTACACTCCCCACCCTAATTCATCGGCGTATGCAAAGAGCTGGAGACTTTTATACAAAATAGTGCCATTACGATGGATTTCAGCATTCCGCTTCCAGATTAAAAGGGTCACACGACTGCAGGGCAGGGAAAGAAACATAACACAAGATGCCAGATTTAGTCATGAAAATAAAAATCCCCATTTCAATAAAAGGCAGGGACAGCCCCCTAAACAGGATCAAGTCCAACCAATGGACAAAGATAGCTCTTCACGTTTTAGACAATCCACTCAATACCAAAAAAGTGGTCAACCTTTTGGACAAATCCAGAACAATCAGTGGCGAATGCAACCACAAAATGCTCAACCCGACGCATACAACAATTCGGGACAGGCAAATAAAAGACCAAACAATAGCAGTGCAAGGTATACAGGACCAAAACAACAAAGAATCAACCATATAGCTTCAGATAATGCCCCACTTGACAATGAAGATAACGAATACTCAACAGTAGTTGAGAAAGAAGCGGAAAATACTGCCGATGACCTCACAGAATACGACCAAGTCCATTTTTTAGGCATAACTCCCTGCTACCGTTTGTGAGGCCCGTGTATAATATTTTTATTTTTAATTGGTGAGCAATTCGCGTACCAATTTCGTAACTGTTCGAAACGCAGAAATTCAAATTTAAATTTGAATTCGAACTACGGTTTTCACCACACCCAGAGTCGTACCGATAATCGACCGGTCTGGCAACTCCAAATCGGCTGACCCGAACGATCAGTGTTGGGAAGTGGAGTGGGGAGATATCGATTGCCTGGGCCAACTATCGTAATCGGTACTTTTCTCTTCACTAATTGAAATCTGAAAAGCACGCGCCGTGAAAATTTTCAAGCGGGAAGAAATTCCCATAAAAATAAAAAGTTTATAAAGAAAAATTAAAAGGTTATTGCTGAAAAGCATCTCAGCGTGCAGCGCTATACTGTTTGTGGGTGTTCGAGACCAAATGTGAGTACAAGCTTTCCAAATCATTGTTTGGCAGCTTCTAACCTCGCTTTTGCCTTTTAGTGATCCGCGTGTGGCCAGAGGAGCACTAGCGCTTTCGCGCCTTTTTTTCTTTGGAGGCTGCAGTGGATGCCCCCCCGCCATACTGTGCCATACGCCGCCCTTCGCTTCTGCGTTTCTGCTGCAGACTAGTGGTGCTGGAGCACAATACCTAGCTGCATTTCTGCTGCAGACTAGTGGTGTTGGAGCACAATACATATCTGGTTGGCTTTTGGTTGCTAATGAACCGTCAATCACGTAGCCCATCGGTCTGGCTACTGGTGTCACGTGATCGCACGGTTGCAGAGCGTTTTGGTTGCTGTTTTTCTTGGTGAGTTCATAGAAAATCAGTCTAGACAGCCATCTGACGTGCGTTTTCTCCCCCCTCTTAGCCCTATATGGTTCCCCGAACCTAGCTAGTGCTAGCAGGGACAAACCAGGAACTGTTGCGAGCAGGGACATTTAACCTATCCGGGGACGGCTGGAAGGACACAGCAATTGTCAACGAGCGTTTATTTTTATGACACACATCCAAACATTAACAAACTCAAGAACACTATCAAACACATACTCACACGTTTAACATTCACAAACACACTAATGTATAGACGCACACTTTCGTACTTACAAGTAGGCATACGCGCAATTTGCGCACACAACTAACTCTTCATTCAGTTATTCATTCTCTTCTTGTAACTTATTAGTTCAAAATTATTATATTATAGTTTTCATTTCGCTTTCATTTCAATTATGTTCATCCTTTTTGATTTCAATTTCTCTTTTTATTCATTCGTAAACACACAGACATAAACCTTGCAACGTAGATAAAGATAAACGAAAGTGATAAAACGTAAATAAAGCAGGGTTGAGTGAAAGGACGATAGATTTTTTTGAGTTAGAGTATTCTTGGTGTTGTTATTGTTATCATTATTATTTTTCCTCAGCTGTTTCGTCGGGGCCCCAACGGATCGCGGGTGAGTCGATAACCTTAACAAAATAAGCCGATTAAATACTCTCAAACTATCGCCTGCCTATCGTTAAGAAATATACTCACTCTCATACAAACGAAAACCAGTGAGACCAAATTAAAGAAAGTAGGAAAATAACTTGTGTGAAATTATACACAAAATTAAAGAAAAAAAAGGAGATTAATCAAAAAGGATAAAATATTAGGGAAGTAAAGCTAGATTTTGTTTAGAAAATGATCATGCAGCATTAAGCTGCATGCGCCATATTTGTATGTGTATAAATAACATTAAAGAAACTTAAAATGGAGTAAATTTCTTTTTTTTTGAGGCACTAGGGGCGATAACATAACAGCAATATGGGTAATATCGGTATTCCGATATCGGTGGTACATGGCTGGGTGGGTGAAGAAGGAGAGCAGTACATCGAGCTCTCCGACTAGATCGTTTATTAGGGGTAGTCCGTCCGCTCATTTTGGCCTTCCCTTTTCTTGCCATTCCCCCTCTTAATACTACCTGTCGATGTTTTCTCGTGACGTCGATAACCGAACCTGCACACAAGACCCCGACCATTTTCCCTGAGCTTAGCCGGCTGTAACTTAGACAGGGTGTGCAGGGGAGGTTATTTGGACTTCGGTCGTTACAGAAATTGGCGCCCAACGTGGGGCCGAAAAGGTTCCACTCGGCTATACCCTTTCCTTTCCTTCTTTTTGCTAGGAACCCAAAATCCCTCCATTTCTATTAGTTTGTTTTTGATTCAGCCGATAGTTATATGCGATCTGGAACTGCTGGTTATTCTGGTGGATATCGGATCCAGACCGATTTCATATAGCTATTCGATTTCGATAATTTTCGATTTAGAGGATTATCAGTGGCGTTCGATGGTGGAATATAGGGTATGGAACTATCGAATTGGTTTTAATCGGTTCGATACTATATCTTAGCTCCATCGAACAAACACCTCGACTCGTGATGACTGAGATTGTTCGTGTTGGACGGATTCGGCACGATCCTCAGCACGCGACTAGAGCTTCACGCAGTTTATTTTTCTTAATGTAGTTTCAGTAATCGGAACTATTTCTAATGAACGATCACATCACAAAATTGCTGTTATGTTACCTAAACTTAGGTAAGCCCTCTAATCTTGTACGAATATTATATCATATCATAAAAGAACGTTAGGATTCTTTTTGTACACTTCTACATTCTTGAGTTTGGTGCATTAAAATATATACGTGTTTGTGTACACAATTGCAAGTATCTTTCAGCTTACTAGGTGGGGTGAAAAGTAACCTCCTTGAGAATGAAAAAAATTTTTTTTTAAAATTTTTTTTTTAATTTATTCAATGTAATCTCCTTTTAGGTCGATTTTCAATTTTTTTATCCCGTCCGAAAAGTAATTTTCCGAAAGGTCTTCAAAATACTCCTCCGCGGGGTCGATAATTTCCTCACGTGACCTGAATTTTTTAGTAATGAGCCACCTTTTGAGGTTTGGGAAGAGATAATAGTCCGAGGGAGCCAAATCGGGCGAATACGGTGGGTGTGGAAGCAATTGGAACCGTAACTCATTGATTTTAGCCATGGATGCGATGCTCTTGTGCGCCGGCGCATTGTCTTGCAAAAAACAAAACTCTTTTCCGCTGCATGTGAGGCCGTTTTGCAGCGATTTCGGCCTTTAATCGCTCCAATAGTGCACAGTAATACTCACTGTTGATGGTTTTTCCTTTTTCAAGGTAGTCTACGAAGAGTATGCCATGACAGTCCCAGAAAACCGACGCCAGAACCTTTCCGACAAATTGAGCCTCCCTTGGCCGCTTCGGAGCACTCGTGCCGGCTTCAGTCCATTGCCTGGAACTCATTCTGTTCTCTGGTGTATAATAGTGGATCCAGGTTTCATCAACATTTACCAATCGACGCCAAAAGTCCTTCCGATTCGCCATTAACAAGTCCAAACACTGTTTCGAAGTGATCTCGCGTTCGTGTTTTTGGTCCGATGTGAGCATACGCGGCACCCAGCGGCAGGATAGCTTTTTCATCTGCAGAATCTCGCCCAAAATATGGCGTGTTCGCTCAGTACTAATCTTTGTATCATCTGCTAGCTCGCGTACCTTGATTTTCCGGTCTGTTAACACCATTTCATGTATTTTTTTGACATTGTCCTCTGTGACCGCATCCGAGGGCCTGCCACTGCGGTCTTGATCGGTAGTCGAGTTACGACCACCACGAAACTCTCGAAACCAATATTTTAACATATAATCTGATGGATCATTAGCCCCATAATATTTGTCCAATTTTTCTTTTGTTTCCTTCGCCGTTTTGCCTCTCAAAAAATAATGTTTGATCAGAGAACGAAAATCGTTTTTGTCCATAGTGCAAAGGATGCCAAACACGTCAACGAAAATTAGCTGTCAAAAAAAACTACTGGCAGTATCGCAAAGAAATTTGGCGTGCTTTCCTAAATAAGAACAGACTACAAGGCACTATAAACTTTTTTGCAGTAGCAGTGTATTATGGCGGTCAAGGAGGTTACTTTTCACCCCACCTAGTATAAGAATTGTCGTAGCTTGTGGGTAGTCAATCGGACATTTACGAGCACATAGGTTTTTTTGTAATTTTATTATGGCGGCAAAGCGAGGTAACGAGAGAGTAGGGACCTGATGAACATTGCGATGGTCTGTACCATTTGCAATGACACCAGTCAGGACCCGGACCTCATCGAGACAACTTGCAGACACCATTTCCATCGAACTTGTTTGTCTGCTTGGCTCGACTCGAACGAAACCTGTCCGATCTGCAGTCGGACGTGCTCAAAGGCCATCCTGACTGCTGCAGTGGAGCGCAGGGCTTCCTTGAACCCGCCAACTGAGCAAGGACCTTTGAACGCTTCGGCTCATCCGGGAGCAATTCCAAAGGGCCGCGTGAATACCCGTTCTCAGGGGCGTGGCACGACCCAGGCCAGCTCCTCACTACAACTTCCAACTAGGGGAAACACCAGACGTGAGACTAAAACCCCTGACTCATCCGCGCTCGCAGAAGAGCGAATTAACAGGCTCATTTCTAGTTCGATGGCGAGTTATAGAGATAGCATGGCGGCAGTGATTGCCGAACAGATCTCCGCAGCGTTCCGCAACTTAAATGTGACCCAATCGGTTCGAGATACTCGAGATGATCCTCGTTACGGGGAGGAAAGTGAAGCAGCACCGTCAGTTCGCCGCACGAGCCACGCTTCGAGGCGCGACGATAGTTTCGGGGGTGGACAACACGGAGTCCGTGCATCTTTCGGTTGGTCGGAGATTGATCGCCCAGATAGAATATGTAATACTATCTCGAACTGGCGCATTAAATTCACTGGATCACCCAATGACCTTCCTCTCGAGGACTTTATATTTCGAGTCAATTGCATGACCACCCAGAGCCTTAACGGCAACTTCTCATTGTTGTCCCAATTTGCTCATCTTTTATTCTCTGGCCCAGCACTCCCGTTTTATTGGAGAGTGCATCGCACGGTCCGCGATCTGGACTAGTACGAGTTGTGTAGTCGCTTGCAAGAGCGTTACCAGGACCAGAGAACGGACAGGGACATCAAGGATGCTATGCGTCGTCGTAAGCAAGGTAGCAAGGAAAGCTTCGACGATTTCCTGGATGCTATGCTGGCTATCGCTGGTTCCCTCCGAGAACCAATGTCGGATAGCGAGATCGCGGTTGAGGTTCGCTACAATTTGCGCTCGGAGCTGCAACATGAGCTGTTGCATGTAGACACTTCGGATTTAGCTAGTTTACGTAGGGAATGCCATCAACACGAGGAGTTCTTCCGAAGCATTCGGCCCCAATACCGCTCGAAATTTAAAAGAAACCTCGTGAACTCCATGCAAGTCGAGGAGGAGTCCGAGTCGGAAACAGAAGAGGTGTCTGAAGCGGAGGTATGCGCTGTTCGCTCTGTCGACAATTCCAAATGTTGGAATTGTGAAGAGGTTGGGCATCGCTACCATGACTGTCTTCAGCCGAGGCGCGTCTTTTGCTACGGTTGTGGGGCGGTGGATGTTTACAGGCCGAATTGCGATCGTTGCAAGTCCAGGTCGGAAAACCAGACGCAGGATGCTCGCAGACTTCCGAGAGGCGACATCCGACGCTAATCTCGGAACCTGCAGCGCTACTTTATCCTACCAGACTTTCCATTTCACCAGACATGACCAAAACACCGGAATTAACAGTTCCACAGCAATTTAAACCTTATCACGTGCGTCTACGCGAATATCTGAAGCGAAGAGCCGAGATATTCAATGTCGATGCTACCGTTTCGAGTAGATCAAGGTCTGCAACCCGTATGCGTGAATTTTGGCGCCGTATGCGTCGAAACGGCTTGAAACGGTATACTATCTCCTCTATCGTCCATCAAAGCGGTGACATACGTCCTTTCACCCAAGTCAACGTCTTCGGTGAGGATCACCTAACACTCCTTGATAGCGGTGCTAACAAAAGTGTTATCGGTGGCAAGTTGGCGCAGAAGTTAGTTGACAAGGGATGTTTGTTCGGTAAGACGAAGAACGTCGTGCACACTGCAGATGGCCAGACGCAGGAGATAGTTGGGTTAATTGCTGTTCCCTTGACGTATCACTCGGTTGAAGCCGAGTTTGAATTTTTGATTGTACCAACTATTAGGCAGGAGCTCATTTGTGGAATGGATTTCTGGAAACGATTCTACATCTCCATCGTTCCAGCATCCATAAATGAAGTCTTCTGCAAATCTGAACCCGACTCGCCTCAGCTAGATCTGACTCACGTCCAAAAATCACAGCTGGCGTAATTAACTTATTCCCATCCTTCGAGAAGAATGGCCTAGGACTGACGACGCTCATCCAGCATACTATCGATACAGCATCCGCAAAGCCAATAAAGCAAAGGTTTTATCCCTTGTCTCCGGCTAAGGAGAGTCTTCTGTGCGCTGAGATCGATAGAATGCTGACTATGGACGTGATCGAAGAGGCTCTTAGTTCTCCATGGTCTTCTCCGGTCACCTTGCATATAAAACCTGGCAAGGTGAGGTTTTGTTTAGATGCGCGGAAGTTGAACGCAGTGGATGCGTATCCTATTCCAATCATGGATGGTCTCCTTAGCAGACTCCCTCCAGTACATTGTATCTCCAAGATAGATCTTAAGGATGCATTTTGGCAGATCTGTCTGGATCAGGACTCTCGCGCTAAGACTGCTTTCACGGTACCCAATAGGCCATTGTATCAATTTAAGCGCATGCCTTTTGGATTGACCAACGCTCCCCAAACGATGAGTCGCCTGATGGACATCGTGATTCCTTACCAGTTGAAGTCGCACGTCTTAGTCTACTTGGATGATCTTGTGGTGCTTTCTTCAAGTTTTGAGGAACACCTCATCCATCTGACGGAGGTCGCAACCCAGCTGCGTAAGGCTGGACTGACTATCAACGTCCAGAAAAGTCAGTTTTGTCTCAAGAAGGTGGATTACCTTGGATTCATTGTTGGCGAGGGAACGCTTCAGGTCAATCCGGGCAAGAATCGCGCGGTCGAGGAATTTCCTGTTCCGAAGACGCAGAAGCAGCTTCGCAGGTTTTTAGGAATGACTGGATGGTATCAACGGTTCATTCCGAATTATTCTGACGTTATTTTCGCCCTAACGGAGCTTCTGAAAGGCAAGGCATTCCGGTGGAACGACCGAGCTCAGGAGGCTTTTATTAAGATAAAGGGGTGCTTGTGATCTGCTTCTTTTCTGGTTCATCCGAACTATGAGAAACCTTTTGTTCTCCAGTGCGACGCATCCTTGCATGGTTCTGGAGCTGTCTTGTCGCAGTGCGACGAGTCTGGCTGTGAGCGACCCATCGCTTACATGTCCAAGAAGCTGAATAAGGCTCAACGCAACTATACAGTGACCGAACTCGAGTGCTTGGCGGTAGTTCTTGCCATCAAAAAATTCCGCATGTACATCGAGGGTCATCCGTTCAAGGTGGTGACAGACCACGCAAGCTTGCGCTGGCTGATGAGCCAGCCCGATCTTAGCGGCAGACTGGCTCGATGGGCGATCAAGCTACAAGGTTTCTCGTTCGAGATCGAGCACCGCAAGGGGAGTGAGAATGTGGTTGCGGATGCGTTATCCCGTTCGTTCGAGTAAGCAGAGATTTGCATGTTAGACACGGAAGTCCTTAGTGAAATCGACCTAAACTCGGAAGCATTCCAGTCAGAGGAGTACCGACGGTTGAGGGAGAATGTTCGGTCCACCAAGGTTCCCGATTTCCAAGTGGTGGACGACTATATATACCATCGCACGGAGTTTCCTGGAGTCGACGTTGGTACGGACGACGTCTGGAAGTTAGTAGTTCCGGAATCTTTACGGGAAGGCGTTATCAGATCCGCACACGACCAGCCTTTGTCTGCCCATTGCGGCATGGCTAAGTGCGTCGATCAGATCCGCCGTAGATTTTTCTGGCCAAGCATGGTAGTGCAGGTAAGGGACTACATCCGGAACTGTGAGGTCTGTCGGACTACGAAATATCCGACAGTGGCGCTAAAACCACCCATGGGAGCTCGGGTAGTAACCGATCGACCTTTCCAGCGTCTTTACATAGACTTTATTGGTCCGTTTCCCAGGTCGAAAAAGGGAAACATTGGGATATTCATTGTACTAGATCACTTTTCCAAGTTTACCTTCCTGAAAGCAGTAAAGAAGTTCACGGCTAAGGTCGGGATAGACATCCTTGGAGAAGAGATCTTTTCGTGTTTTGGAGTGCCGGAGGTAGTCGTGAGCGATAATGGCACTCAATTTTAAAGCCATGAGTTCTCGACCTTTCTGACGAAGTTCGGAGTCCGTCACATCTGCACGGGTGCGTATGCTCCGCAGTCGAACGCAGCGGAGCGAGTGAATGCTCTGAGAGCATATGTGCAGGGTGATCTAAGGGAATAGGATGTGGTCCTAATTAGCATCAATTCATCGCTACGAAAAACTTTGCATCAGTCCATCGGTATGTCGCCATATCTGGTTGTCTTTGGGCAACACATGATGTCGCATGGATCTGATTACCAGCTGCTGAGAAAGCTTAGCATGCTTGGCGATGCCGAAGCGAACGTGGTAAGGCCGGACAGTCTGCAGTTGATTCGCTCGAAGATTGATAAAAATCTTCTCAAGGCGTTCGAGCAGAATCAACGTAGCTATAACCTAAGGGCCAAACCACGCTCCTTCGAAGTTGGCCAGGTAGTAATTAAACGCAACTTCGCACTGAGCAACGCCGCCACCAATTTCAATGCAAAGCTGGCGCCGGTAGGCACGAAAGTCCGCGTTAAAGGGAGGTTGGGCAACACTCTTTATTTTTTAGAGTACTTGTCGGACAAGGATTTGGGATATTTCCATGCTAAAGACTTATGGACCTAGATTTCGGCTTTAGGTAGGGTGTCCAACTAACTCATACTTCGTCCACATTTCCTAGGCAATAGGTTGAAACTCTACACGATCCTTCAATTTTTTTTTCAAGCTTAATTTCAGACCAGTGCCATGAAATTAAACTTGAGGGTGTATAATATTTTTATTTTTAATTAGTGAGCAATTCGCGTACCAATTTCGTAACTGTTCGAAACGCAGAAATTCAAATTTAAATTTGAATTCGAACTACGGTTTTCACCACACCCAGAGTCGTACCGATAATCGACCGGTCTGGCAACTCCAAATCGGCTGACCCGAACGATCAGTGTTGGGAAGTGGAGTGGGGAGATATCGATTGCCTGGGCCAACTATCGGAATCGGTACTGTTCTCTTCACTAATTGAAATCTGAAAAGCACGCGCCGTGAAAATTTTCAAGCGGGAAGAAATTCCCATAAAAATAAAAAGTTTATAAAGAAAAATTAAAAGGTTATTGCTGAAAAGCATCTCAGCGTGCAGCGCTATACTGTTTGTGGGTGTTCGAGACCAAATGTGAGTACAAGCTTTCCAAATCATTGTTTGGCAGCTTCTAACCTCGCTTTTGCCTTTTAGTGATCCGCGTGTGGCCAGAGGAGCACTAGCGCTTTCGCGCCTTTTTTTCTTTGGAGGCTGCAGTGCATGCCCCCCCGCCATACTGTGCCATACGCCGCCCTTCGCTTCTGCGTTTCTGCTGCAGACTAGTGGTGCTGGAGCACAATACCTAGCTGCATTTCTGCTGCAGACTAGTGGCGTTGGAGCACAATACATATCTGGTTGGCTTTTGGTTACTAATGAACCGTCAATCACGTAGCCCATCGGTCTGGCTACTGGTGTCACGTGATCGCACGGTTGCAGAGCGTTTTGGTTGCTGTTTTTCTTGGTGAGTTCATAGAAAATCAGTCTAGACAGCCATCTGACGTGCGTTTTCTCCCCCCTCTTAGCCCTATATGGTTCCCCGAACCTAGCTAGTGCTAGCAGGGACAAACCAGGAACTGTTGCGAGCAGGGACATTTAACCTATCCGGGGACGGCTGGAAGGACACAGCAATTGTCAACGAGCGTTTATTTTTATGACACACATCCAAACATTAACAAACTCAAGAACACTATCAAACACATACTCACACGTTTAACATTCACAAACACATTCATATGTACATACACACTAATGTATAGACGCACACTTTCGTACTTACAAGTACGCATACGCGCAATTTGCGCACACATTCAGTTATTCATTCTCTTCTTGTAACTTATTAGTTCAAAATTATTATATTATAGTTTTCATTTCGCTTTCATTTCAATTATGTTCATCCTTTTTGATTTCAATTTCTCTTTTTATTCATTCGTAAACACACAGACATAAACCTTGCAACGTAGATAAAGATAAACGAAAGTGATAAAACGTAAATAAAGCAGGGTTGAGTGAAAGGACGATAGATTTTGAGTTAGAGTATTCTTGGTGTTGTTATTGTTATCATTATTATTTTTCCTCAGCTGTTTCGTCGGGGCCCCAACGGATCGCGGGTGAGTCGATAACCTTAACAAAATAAGCCGATTAAATACTCTCAAACTATCGCCTGCCTATCGTTAAGAAATATACTCACTCTCATACAAACGAAAACCAGTGAGACCAAATTAAAGAAAGTAGGAAAATAACTTGTGTGAAATTATACACAAAATTAAAGAAAAAAAAAGGAGATTAATCAAAAAGGATAAAATATTAGGGAAGTAAAGCTAGATTTTGTTTAGAAAATGATCATGCAGCATGAAGCTGCATGCGCCATATTTGTATGTGTATAAATAACATTAAAGAAACTTAAAATGGAGTAAATTTCTTTTTTTTTGAGGCACTAGGGGCGATAACATAACAGCAATATGGGTAATATCGGTATTCCGATATCGGTGGTACATGGCTGGGTGGGTGAAGAAGGAGAGCAGTACATCTAGCTCTCCGACTAGATCGTTTATTAGGGGTAGTCCGCCCGTTCATTTTGGCCTTCCCTTTTCTTGCCATTGCCCGTTTTAATAGTCCTACTACCTGTCGATGTTTTCTCGTGACGTCGATAACCGAACCTGCACACAAGACCCCGCCCATTTTCCCTGAGCTTAGCCGGCTGTAACTTAGACAGGGTGTGCAGGGGAGGTTATTTGGACTTCGGTCGTTACACGTTCATAGAAAGGGATATTGCAGGGAAAAAAATTAAACTTCTGATAGATACCGGGGCTTCCAAGAAATATATAAAACCATTAAAGAAATAAAGAATATTATGGAAGTAAATAAACCATTTCACGTAAATTCAATCCATGGTATAACTCCATAAATAAAAAGTGCGTGAGGCACCGTTTTAATACCAATACGACATTTTTCTTATTATTAAACCTAACAACATTTGACGGAATAATTGGACTTGACTTTCTTAAACAAACCGACGTTGTACTTGACCTTAAGAACAAATATCTTATAACTAACAATGGCTCTGAAATAATCAAATTTCTTAAATGTTCGGATGTAAATTTTGCAAATGTTGATGATATAATAGTACCCCAAGATATTAAAGAAAAATTTCAATTGATGTTAGAAAACCGAACAGGTGTATTCGCAGAACCAAATGAGGCTCTACCATACAATACCAATACTATTGCTACTATCCGAACTGAGAATGAGGACCCCATATATTCAAAATTGTATCCATACCCGATGGGCGTCTCCGATTTTATAAATTCAGAATCACAAGCTTTGTTAAGAGATTGTATTATCCGGCCATCTCGGTCACCATATAACAACCCAATTTGGGTTGTAGATAAAAAGGGGACGGACGAACAGGGAAATACCAAAAAACGTTTGGTGATAGACTTTAGGAAACTTAATTTAAAAACAATCGACGACAAATACCCTATCCCCAACGTTGTTTTTATTTTGTCAAACTTAGGCAAGGCATAATACTTTACCACCTTAGATTTAAAGTGTGGTTTTCACCAGATACTACTCGCTGAAAACGACAGAGAGAAAACTGCCTTCTCAGTAGAAAACGGGAAATATGAATTTTGCAGACTTCCTTTTGGGTTGAAAAATGCTCCCAGTATTTTTCAAAGAGCCATCGATGATGTGCTCAGGGAACAGATAGGAAAATCATGCTATGTTTATGTCGACGACGTAATTATCTTTTCAGAAGACATAAGTGATCATGTCAAACACATAGCATGGGTCTTAGATAGATTGCACTGAGCCAACATGAGGGTTTCACGCGAAAAATCTAATTTTTTCAAGGAAAGCATCGAGTATTTAGGTTTTATAGTCTCCGCGGAGGCATAAGAACATGCCCCAAGAAAATGGATACTATTCTTAACTACGAACAGCCAAACACACTGTATAATGTAAGATCATTCCTGGGCTTAGCAAGCTACTATAGATGTTTTATTAAAGATTTTGCATCTATGGCAAGACCTATAAGTGACATCCTAAAGGGCAAAAATGGCAAAGTAAGCGCTGGGCAGTCCAAAAGATACCAGTCAATTTTGACGAAAGTCAACGCCAGGCATTCGAAAAACTTAAAGAGGTTCTTACATCTGAAAATGTAATGCTGCTATACCCCGATTACAAAAGGATTTCGACTTAACAACAGATGCTTCATCCTTTGGTCTAGGAGCAGTCTTATCTCAGGACGGAAAACCTATAACCATGATATCAAGGACTCTAAAAGATAGGAAATTAAATTTTGCAACAAACGAAAGAGAACGACTTGCCATAGTGTGGGCCCTAAAGAATCTTAGAAATTACTTATACGGGGTAAAGAATTTAAATATTTTCACGGATCATAAACCCCTGACTTTCGCCGTCTCAGATCGTAATCCAAACGCCAAAATCAAGCGTTGGAAAGCCTTCATCGACGAGCACAATGCCCAAATTTTTTACAAGCCGGGAAAAGAAAACTACGTCGCTGATGCACTGTCCCGCCATCACAGCCACACTTTAGAAGAAGACGCACAGTCTGATATTGCCACAATACACAGCGAGTTATCTCTTACCTACACTATCGAAAAGACAGACAAACCGATCAACTGCTTTCGGAACCAGATAATAATAGAAGAAAGCGTAACTGCTTCAGTTAGAACGGTTATTATGTTTGGCAAAAAAATTCGACATCTCTTATATTTCTCAGACAGAGAAACACTCATTCAGCAAATGAGGTCGTTGCAAATTGCAAAATCTGTCAAAAAGCTAAATACGATCATCACCCCCAGAAACATATTCTTGGGGAAACACCCATTCCCTCATACACAGGCGAATTATTACACATCGACATATTTTCAACTGACAGAAAATATTTCCTTACTTGCTTAGACAAATTTTCAAAATTTTCGATTGTCCAACCAATTGCTTCCAGAACAATAACCGACATAAAAATCGCACTATTACAGCTTATGAATTTCTATCGACGAAACAAAACGATTTATTGTGACAATGAGCCGTCTATCAAATCTGAGACAGTCAAGTCACTCTTAAGTAACCAATTTAATGTCCAAATTATTAACGCACCCCCACTCCATAGCACTTCAAACGGACAGGTAGAGAGATTCCACAGTACCCTGGTAGAAATCGCGCGGTGTCTGAAGATCGAAAGAGGCATTGAAGACACAGTCAAACTTTTACTTCTTGCTATAGAATACAACAAAACTATTCACTCAGTTACAAATAAAAGACCTATTGACATAATCCACTCATCGACCACAGAACTAAATATGGAAATTAGAAACAAGGTTTTATGTGCACATAACAGTACTATTCTCAATTTTGCGGAAAACAACATCATAGCCGACTGCGGTAACCAGATAGTACCGATTGGAAATTGCAGCGCTACCCTTACAACAACGTTCTGTAGGAAATTGCCCTACACAACATGCGCCCAACAGCTGCACTCAGGAGGCACCGCACACTGTACTACTCGCCCGAGCCACCTTGAGTCTTTAACGGTCATCGATGACGGCGTTATCATCATCAATGATGAAACAGCTACATTAACGAACAACTGGTAAAAGGAACATTTCTCATTACTTTCGAATGCATTCGACGAGGAAATAAAGGTGAACGACGCGGTATTCCGAAACTTAAAGAGCTTCGTAAAAAAATCTCCAACGCCAGCTACATCAACGCTCCTTAACATAACAGGCCACCAGGAAATATTGAGCTTGCCGTACTTGCAAAAGCTTTATATGAAAAACCTCCATTATATTGGCAGATTGGAAGAGTGTCTTATAAAATGGCATATTATATCTGGAATGACTGCAGTCGTCTCTTTAGTCATCTGCTATTTTTCTTTCAAGCTGTACCAGAGACATCAGATTGTTCGACGTCAACACGATCTTCAAGTCATCATTGACGGTTTTAAGAAATCCGAGGACGTCCTTCACTTAAGCAGGAGAGGAGTTAACACTATCACCCAGCAACACGAAAGTTGCCAAGCTGACCACGCGTAATCAGCGAGCCACGAATCCTGGGTCAGCTTAACCAGCGGATATTACCCAACAGCGTTCCCGGCAACCCAGCGAGAACGTTGGATGTTTCCCAATGGCGTTCCCAGCGACTCAGCGAGAACGTTGCACTTCTTCCAGTGTTACCCAACAGCGTTCCCAGCGACTCAGCGAGAACGTTGCACTTCTTGCTTCACCTACTATTTTGACACTCTGCACGAAGCAAGAGATCAGCAGTTTAAGGGTATAGGGCTAGCTATCATTATAAAAAAGAATGTACTTAGACTTTAGTTGATTTTTGGGAATAAATCACGATGGTCGTCACCTCGCAAAACCAGAATCTACTCGGAACTTGTTAATTTATATATGTTTATGAATTCACTTGTTTAGACAATGTTTTAGACCTATTAGCGACCTAAGTTTAAGGAGAAAATATATAAAATACACAAGAACCTCCTCATCAGACACACTTGCAGTCGATCAACTCGTAAAAACTTCAAGATTAATGACATGCTTTGAAAAGCCGATATACTATCTAGCTCGTTTTATAAGAAAGTTCAATTTGATTTTTATTTCTGATTTTTATAATAAAAATCAATTCATTACTCTTGGTTTTTCATTTTTATTTTAAAAATCAAATATAAAAGTTAAAAATTGATTTTCATTTTTAAAAATCAAATATAAAAATTGAAAAACAATTTTTAAATTAAAAATTGGAAAAAAAAGATAACGCGGTTTTTGTGTTCGCCGATATAAACTAGCACGGTACGATTTTTCCCACATTTTTGAGACACTTTTAAGAGCTTTGATTTTTTAAATCTCATAATTATTACACAGCCCCACAAAAAATAAAAAGTTGTATGATCTGGGTAAGCGGCATATGCAGTTATATGTATTTTGGGTTGCTAAATCCGAATCCGAGGTCAGAAATTCGCCATCACGTCTGGACTTCGACATAACCTCACAAAACTGAAAATTCTTAAAATATCCCCCAAAAGATATAGAATCCTGATCTGAGCATGCGATATATGTGTTAACATGTATATTGTCCTTCTAAGTCCGAATCTGAAGTCAAAATGTACGTAGCACATCTGAGTTTTGACTTAACCTCAAAAAACTCGAAAATTCAAGCCCCAAAAAATAATGGGGGGTCAAGATCGGGTCATGCGATACATGTTTCTATATGTTTTTAGCCTTCCAAATATGAACCTGAAGTCAAAACCAGCCTATCACTTCTGAATTTCAACCTAACCTAAAATTTTTTTGAAAAACTTCCAAAATTTTGAACTTTTTTTTAATATTGGATTAGGGTGTATTCAAATGAAATATTAAAAAAATTTTCCTTTTGGTATATCCCCTTTTGAGCATTATTTTATCAGTATTCGGAATAGATTCATATGAGTAATGATATTTTGCTTCAAAACTGTATTTTAACTAATAAAAAACATAAATTAAATACGTGATTCTATATATTTGCACAAATGCAGTAATAAATTATCAAAAAAATTAAAAATTTTGGAAGTTTTCCAAAAATTTTTTAGGTTAGGTTGAAGTTTAGACGTGATTGGCTGGTTTTCACATTGTATTCGGATTCGGAAGGTTTAAAAACATATAGAAACATATACCGCATGACCCGATTATGACCCCCCATTATTTGTTGAGGCTTTAACAATTTTTCGAGTTTTTTGAGGTCAAGTCGAAACTCAGATGTGATATGTATTTTTTGACTTCGGATTCGGACTTAGAAGGACAAAATACATGTTAAAACATATATCGCATGCTCAGATCAGGATTCTATTTCTTTGGGGGATGTTTTAAGGTTTTTCAGTTTTGTGAGGTTATGTCGAATTCCAGACGTGATGGCGAATTTTTGACCTCAGATTCGGATTCAGCAACACAAAATACATATAACTGCATATGCCGTTTACCTAGATCATACAACTTTTTTTTTTTTGTGGGGCTGTGTTATTTACGGTCCCTGGTTCCGAGTTCTTAGCCTCTATTATTAACTCGATTATATTTGATTGATCGATTTAAAATATATATTAGTGCTAATTACTATGATAATATTTTTGAAGGTACAGGTGATTGACAATCCCACATGAAACATATCAAGAAATTGTGCAATGGGAAAAGTTTTGCAGCAGGGACCGTGAATAATTATTAATATGAGATTAAAAAAATCAAAGTTCTTAAAAGTCCCTGACAAATGTGGGACAAATCGTACCGTGCTAGTTTTTATCGGCGAACACAAAAAACCGCGTAAACTTTTTTTGCAACTTTTAATTTAAAAATTGTTCTTTAATTTTTATATATGATTTAAAAAAAATTTTTTTTTTGAAATATGTTTTATATTTGTTTATATTACCCGCAGGGCAAGTTATAAATATTAATAATTGATTATTAACCTATCTTAAACTAATTTTAATTTTACAATTTCATTTAGTGGCTGATCCTAATTTTAGGGATTGAAATTTACATGTAAATTAAATAATAAATAAATGAATATATAAACAAAATAGTAATTTGAGGTTTATTTCTTCTGCTGATGATCGCTGAGGAGTCGCTTGTTTTTGTTGGAGTATCTGTTTGTTGTTTGTAGTTGCTGGCTGTTGCCACGCCCACCGCCCCCGCAAATTAATAATTTAATTTTTGAACTCAATTTATAAGCGCTGTATTAAAGTTACAACTTTCTGACTTGAACATATTAAAAGCTCATTAATATATCTACGTATTCTCGAAATTGTAATCCGATCGGTCAATAAACACAGAAGTTATTTAAGAAAGCATGTGCATAAAACCAAGTGCTTGTGTCAGCTAACAAGGGAGGCGGGCGCGAAGCGCGAGCGCCATCTGTCGAGAATAATTTCAAAGTATGTGCATATGTATATGTCTACATACATAGGAACATAGGTCGAAGGGTATCCCACTGTCGCGTGCCGCGCGACTGTTGCTTTTTTTTACTGGTTTTTACTTTTTCTAATGATTTTCTGTTGAGTTTTTAACTTTTATATTTGATTTTTAAAATAAAAATGAAAAACCAAGAGTAATGAATTAATTTTTATAAAAAATAAAAATCAAATTGAAATTGCTTATAAAACGAGCTAGATAATATATCGGATTTCGAAGCATGTCGCTATTAATCTTGAAGTTTTTACGAGTTGATCGACTGCAAGTGTGTCTGATGAGGAGGTTCTTGTGTATTTTATATATTTTGTCCTTAAACTTAGGTTGCTAATAAGTCTAAAACATTGTATAAACAAGTGAATTCATATACATATATATATTTATATAAACTGCAGTACTGCAGTGTAGATCATATATATTTACCAATATATTATAAAAATGATCTCAGTTTATGATTGTTGATTTCAATTTGATTTTTATTTCTTATTTTTATAATAAAAATGAATTCATAACTCTTACTTTTTGATTTTTATTTAAAAAATCAAAAATAAAAGTTATAAATTTATTTTTAAAAATCAAATATAATGTTTAAAAATGATTTTTAAATCAAAAAAATTTGTTTAGAACTTTTATTTTGTTTTTTTATTATAAAAATTATAACCGTTACAGTCCCTGCTCGGAACTAAACAACTTGAGGAAGTTAACTTCGAACGCAAGTCAGCCAAGATAGAGAACTAAACTAGAAACCTTGCTTAGTTTTTATCGACACATACGTACATCCATACCTAGTTTTGCTGACTCTATTTTAATCGCGGAAAATTCAGCAGTTACATCTCATTTGCAACATCCAATGATGTCGGTAACATCGGCGTATGCAAAGAGCTGGAGAATTTTACGATGTATTTCAGCATTCCGCTTCCAGATTAAAAGGGTCACACTTGTCTGAAACCTCGAACTTTATTGGGATCCAGGATTTAGAGTTATGCAAGGATCTGTTAATTTCCCGTTAATTGGTACAAATCGCCTGATCACTCTTCTTTAGTACTGGACAAAGGACGCTGCATGATTCTAATCAGCTTATTACCACCGGCCTTAAACAATTCTGCAAACAAGCCATCGGCTCTGGCTCTTTTGCGACATGACGAAGTAAAATCTTTAGGTATAATCTTTGAATATATTAAATTATTTTTAGAAATTTATAAAGATTTTATTTTTGGCATGAAAATACCAAAAATTTTAAGTTTTCATTCATCGTCCCAGTTGATTACAGACCGTGCAAAGTGGGTTTCACGTGTGTCAATATGACGCATCAATTTGTCATGATTTTCATACTTGACATTTACATGGTAAGTTAAGCGAAAGAATTCCTGGCGACGGAACAGAGCAATTAGGTAAATGCAAGTCATGCCAGTAAGATCGTTCTCGGGTATCAAATCAATTTCCGGCGGCGAGCACTCAATTTCGAATGCATGACATCCTTCAGTAACAGGTCGAATAAAGATACTGTCCAAATCCTGGTTATATTCGTCATCCAAAGAGCAACCAACATACACAACCTTGAACTCTATTTTATGCTCCAAATGCTCGTAGCATTTGTATTCCACCTTGAACTTGTAAGGAGAGGCGAAGCTGGCCGGATTTGTATCGAGAACTAAAACCTTAGTTACCACTACTTTATCCATATTAGTAATTGGAAAATTTGTTAAATATCAAATACAAAAGTACGAAAGAAAATATAATTTGTTTTTATTTTTTTCTAATGATTTTCGGTTGAGTTTTTAATAGACTATGATGAAAATAATAACTTGTAGTCTAGCCCATAGCCGTGTCTGTGACAGAAAAAGTCAAGGTATCTTGGATTCGAAAAATTTGACAGAAAATATAGTAAGCAAATATATAATAGAGGCTAAGAACTCGGAACCAGGGACCGTAAATAATAATTATAAGATTTAAAAAATCAAAGCGCTTAAAAGGAAAAATCGTACCGTGCTATTTTTTATCGGCGAACACAAAAACCGCGTTATCTTTTTTTCTAATTTTTAATTTAAAAATTGTTTTTCAATTTTTATATTTGATTTTTAAAAATGAAAATCAATTTTTAAGTTTGATAACAGAGTTTAAAGTTCTCGCTTAAACCGGACGTGATTTTTAACGCTGCGCGAAATTTAACTATTTCTAACGACGTCGCCGTCAGAAATAGTTGAAGAGTGTGCAAAGTTGCATCCCGCGTTTGATGCACGATCACAGTTAGTCACAAAAAGACGTGAATTCCACACTTTATTTTTATACCCTTCGACCATTGAAAATGGTCAAAAAAGGGTATACTAACTTTGTGCAAATGTATGTAACAGTCAGAAGGAGGCGTCGGAGACCCCATAAAGTATATATATTCTTGCTCAGGATCACAAGCCGAGTCGATTGAGCCCTGTCTGTCTGTCTGTCCGTCTGTCCGTCTGTCCGTCTGTCCGTCTGTCTGTGTGAACGCACAGATCTCAGCTATTATAAAAGCTAGAGTTACCAAATTTGGCAGGAAGACTCCTGTGTACTATAAGCAGATCAAGTTTATTTCAAATGTTGGGTGCCACGCCCACCGCCCCCGCAAATCAATAATTTAATTTTTGAACTCAATTTATAAGCGCGATATAAAAGATACAACTTTCTGACTTTAACATATACTAAGCTGAATAAAATATCTACGTAGTCTCCAAATTACAATCTGTTCGGACACTAAACACAGAAGTTATTTAAGAAAGTATGAGCATAAAACCAAGTGCTTGTGTCAGTTAACAAGGGAGGCGGGCGAGCGCGCAGCGCGAGCGCCATCTGTCGGGAATAATTTTCAAGCATGTGTCTATGTGTATGACTTTAACAAATTAACTACACTAGATCATGGGTCGAAGGGTATCCCACTGTCGCGTGCCGCGCGACTGTTGCTTTTCTTACTGGTTCTTTTTTCGCTCAATTGTAAAAATATAAACAATTGTTGCGGGAGGCCCGGCTAAAACAGCTGATATGGCTGCCAACCGATCGCATAAACCGAGTGGCTTTGCAACGACTTTGCGACAAACTACTTACAGGCAACATCTTTTAATATACAGCTGGGTAACGGACAAATAACACTTGCTGCTTATACAGCACCTCGCCCACCTCGCTTTACGATATCCGAAAACCCATTTTTGGATTTTTTCAACACACTAAGGGATCGCTTCATAGCTGCTGGTGACTACAATTCTAAGCATACGGATCTCGTCTTGTAAACCCTAAGGGAAAACAATTGTACAATACAATTATTAAAGTGAGCAACAAGCGGGCACACCTACATATTGACCAACGGACCCCAGAAAGATACCAGACTTGATTGACTTTGCTGTTACAAGAAACATCTCACATAATCATATAATCGCCGAATCCCTCCCAGACCTATCTTCTGATCACTCGCCGGTGCTCCATAATTATCTTCAATATCCGGATCTGAAAAATTCACCCTGTCGATTGACATCCAATAAAACTAACTGGCTAAAATACAAGAAATTCGTAAGTTCGCACATCGAACTGAACCCAAGAATCATCAATAAGGCTGACATAGAAAGCACTACTAAACTTTTGGAGTCTGTCCTTGTTACTGCAGCCCATGCGTCAACCCCAGAAAAACAAACTGAACAGTATATGCCACGTTAGACAAATGTTAAAAGTGAGCAGCTTGTCTTGGAAAAGTGCCGCCTACGACGAGAATGGCAATCTTATAGATTGCCATTTGCAAAACAAAGGCTCAAAAACGCAACTCGTAGACTAAGAAAGGAGCTAATCAACGAGCAGGAACGCGCACAACGCCGCTACATAGAGCAATTATCCCCTTTTAGCACAAAATACCCATTATGGAGAGCACACCCATCTCTAAGCCCCCAGTAGAATCTGTTGTGCCAATAAGAAATTCTGCAGGTGAATAGATCCGCAGCGATAAACATAGAGCTTCTATTTTCGCGGAGCACCTTCAAAACGTGTTTCAATCAAACCCAGCAACGAATAATTTTGTATTACAAGAGCCAACAGTTGTAAGCCAAACGACACGGGATCCAATAGAATTTCAACCAACTAAAATTGCCAAAATCATTAAGAAATTAAAACCTAATAAGAGCCCCGGCAGCGATCTAATAACCCCTAAGATGATCATCGAACTTCCATTTTGTGCCGTCCAAACTATCTGCCAACTCTTCAATGCAATAAATAGAATTGGTCACTTCCCTTCGTTATGGAAAAAGTCGATCATCATTATGATACCGAAACCTGGAAAGGATCATACAGTACCATCATCATACAGACCTATACGTTTACTACCATGTATTATATGTCAAGACTCTTCGAAAAATGTCTGCTGACCTTTGTTATACCCTATCTGCGAACTTTTAACAAAATACCGGAGCATCAATTCGGTTTTCAGGAGAAACATGGAACAATCGAACAAGTCAATCGAATCACATCTGAAATTCGAACTGCATTCGAAAAGAGAGAGTACTGCACTGCCATAGTTCTCGACGTGGCCCAAGCATTTGACAGAGTCTAGTTAGATGGCCTAATGCATAAAATTCAGTCAACACTCCCTGAATGCACCCATAAGCTTTTAAAGTCGTACCTGCACAATAGAGTGTTCTCAGTTAGATGCAGCACTTTTACGTCTGAGGACCAGATCATAGAAGCTGGGGTTCCTCAAGGCAGCGTACTTGGCCCAACACTATATCTACCATATGCAGCCGATATAAAACATCGAGGCAGCTAACAATATGTACATTGCCGATGACACTGCAATCCTGAGCCGCTCTAAATGTCCACGGCAAGCTACTGCACAACTTGCTCTCTACCTGGCACATATTGAGAAATGGCTTTCTGACTGGAGAATAAAAGTCAATGAACACAAATGTAAACACGTAACTTTTACCCTCAACACACAAGATTGCCCTTCGCTCATACTAAATAACACTGTTATTCCAAAATCAAATGAAGTTACGTATCTAGGTATTCATCTTGACAGACGACTCATGTGGCGTAGACACATCGAGGCAAAAAGAACACATTTCAAACTAAAAGCCAACAGTCTACATTATATATAGTATAGTATTATAGTATATGCTCTCCCCTAAGACTAGAATATAAGGTCTTACTATACAACTCCGTCCTAAAACCGACCTGGACCTAAGGCTCCCAGCTACGGGGGAACGCCAGTAACAGCAGCGTAGAAATCATCCATCGAGCCCAATCGAAAATACTGAGAAATACCGGCGCACCGTGGTACGTACGAAGTGATCACTTATAGAGGGATTTATTCATACTTCCGGTCAGAGATGAAATAGCCAAACAAATGGAAAAATATCGCAACAATCTATGTGGCCATCCAAACAAACTTGCGAAAGACTTAACACGTTTATCCAGCCCAACCCGACTTCGTCGTAATGATATGCCAACCCAATGTTAATAATTAGGGCCACACAAACTCATATCAGTTGCAATATTGACTGTTAGTTAAGGACTTTTTAAGATTTGTAAACTTATTGTTAGTCTCATAATGAGAAGCTTCAATAAACAAACCAACGCATAAAAAAAAAAAAAAAACATTTTCACTTTTATATTTGATTTTTAAAATAAAAATGAAAAACCAAGAGTAATGAATTGATTTTTATTATAAAAATCAGAAATAAAAATCAAATTGAAATTGCTTATAAAACGAGCTAGATAAAATATCGGCTTTTCGAAGCATGTCGCTATTAATCTTGAAGTTTTTATACCCTTCGATGGGTATTGAAAATGGTCAAAAAAGGGTGTACTAACTTTGTGCAAATGTATGTAACAGGCAGAAGGAGGTGTCGGAGACCCCATAAAGTATATATATTCTTGCTCAGGATCACAAGCCGAGTCGATTGAGCCATGTCTGTCTGTCTGTCCGTCTGTCTGTCTGTCTGTGTGTACGCACAGATCTCAGCTATTATAAAAGCTATAGTTACCAAATTTGGCAGGAAGACTCCTGTGTACTATAAGCTGATCAAGTTTATTTCAAATGTTAGGTGCCACGCCCACCGCCCCCGCAAATCAATAATTTAATTTTTGAACTTAATTTGTAATCGCTGTATACAAGATATAACTTTCTGATTTTAACATATACTAAGCTCATAAAAATATCTACGTATGCTTGAAATTGCAATCCGATCGGACAATAAACACAGAAATTATTTAAGAAAGTATGTTCATAAAATCAAGTGCTTGTATCAGCTAACAAGGGAGGCGGGCGAGCGCAAAGCGCGAGCGCCATCTGTCGCCAATAATTTTCAAGCATGTGCCTATGTGTATGTGTATGAATTTAACAAATTAACTACACTAGATCATCGGTCGAAGGGTATCTCACTGTCGCGTGCCGCGCGACTGTTGCTTTTCTTACTGGTTCTAACTGTGATCGTGCAGCAAACGCGGGATGCAACTTTGCACACTTTTCGACTATTTCTGACGGCGACGTCGTTAGAAATAGTTAAATTTCGAGCAGCGTTAAAAATCACGTCCGGTTTAAGCGGGAACTCAAACTCTGTTATCAAACTTAAAAATTGATTTTCATTTTTAAAAATCAAATATAAAAATTGAAAAACAATTTTTAAATTAAAAATACAAACGCTACCGTCAGGTGCTGACTGTATAAGGCCATGGATTATCATAGTCTACCGTAAAAAGGTTTGTAAATAACAGAATAGAATCGCAGCTCGAATTTTCCACCGATTATCAAAAATAATCAGTACCTAGGGAACACCAAGAGGAAGTTACAGCACATGTAATGGATTTAGTTGTTCTTAAAAAGTTAAATTTTGGTGACCAACGAGTCGACTTGAGATGTTCTGCGCAACTTAAATGTTCCCCAAATTAATTAATTTCTGCAATCTGCATAAGTATGCATTTCTAGCGTGTACCAAAATGCTTTTTGTTGATTTTTTGGCACGAACTGGAGTTGTTCAGTGGCTGAGTGGATTATGTGTCGGACTGTAATAAGGCCAATAATGTTGACCTGTGACTGACCGTTTTTCGGGGTTCGATTGCTACCACGATCGTCTCTGGCATATGAAATTTTTTGTTTTTCATTATTTTTCATTACAGTATTTTAAAAGCTTAAAACATTTAAAAGGGGCGGTTTTTTTAAGTTTTTGGTACGCAATATATGTAATTATAACTTAGTTTTCTTTCGTTGGTACACAACAGCAACTCCAAATCTAATTGTATTGTACATCTGTATGTACATACATGCGTGCAATAATGTGTGTTGAAGTGGGATGCCAATACATACATGTGGATATGCAGACATGTATGTATGGGCGTCCCACTCGCACATTCACAACTGCATTGAAGAACGCATTGTTTACTTTTGGCTCGCATCTTTTTGATGCGTGCTAAATATAATAAAAATAGTAAACTTTATTTATAAATAATTAATATTATTTGTAACTATTATAATTTTATTGCATAATATAGTATGAAAACAAAATGAGGAAAAACAATTTTTTATTGAAATTTAATTAAATAATTTAATTTGTTTGTAGCTGCTATTTTACAGCCCGCTTGACTATAACTTTTCTTTTAGTTTATTAGAATAAAATAAACAAAACAAAAAATAAATATAAATGAAAATTCCCACCCGCCTCACCGGGAGTTGAACCCACCACTAAACTCACAGTTTTTTTAATTTGCCGTCCGCCACTCTAACCACTCGGCCATTGCCTCACTCTTGGGCCTATCGGCAAAGCTGCATTGTGAACCAATTCTGTTGCCATACAATGCAAATAAAAAGTTTAAAATGCTGTGTGTCTGAATTCGAATCTCGGTATGCTTGTGTAAATGAGGTCTGCTTAAGTATATATGTTCAAAGTGAGTTTAATTAGTATCATATCTCACATTTTAATAGTCCGATTTAAATGAAATTTTCACATAACGCCCGTGGCAAGGTATTTGTCATGTAAGATATACAACTTTGGTTGTTGAGCTAATATTGTAGTTGTTAAATAGTTATTACTGATTTACAGAGGCGGAAAGGGGTGTTTCAAAATTTTACAAAAACTTTGAGACACTGCAATATATACGTATGTTGTCGCAAAATTTGATGACTCTAGCTCTTATAGTTTCTGAGATCCAGGTGTTCATACAGACAGACAGACGGACAGACGGACAGACAGACGACTCGGCTACTGATACTGATTCAGAATATATATAGTTTATGGGGTCGGAGATGCCTCCTTCTGCCTGTTACGCACATTTCCGTTCCGACAAACACAATAGTCCATGAATTTTTTTAAAATCCATGGCCTAAAAATGTAGTCAGTCACTTGACATTGAAAAGCTGAACAGATTGGACGTGTTTTCTTTCGAGCCTTCACCCTTCCAAAGTACTCTCAAGCTCCCGAGAGGTAACTCGCGCGACTGTTGCTTTTCTTACTGGTTTTTCCAATTTTTAATTTAAAAATTGTTTTTCAATTTTTATATTTGATTTTTAAAAATGAAAATCAATTTTTAACTTTTATATTTGATTTTTAAAATAAAAATGAAAAATTAGAAATAAAAATCAAATTGAAATTGCTTATAAAACGAGCTAGATAATATATCGGCTTTTCGAAGCATGTCGCTAGTTGACCGACTGCAAGTGTGTCTGATGAGGAGGTTCTTGTGTATTAGATATATTTTTTCCTTAAACTTAGGTCGCTAATAAGTCTAAAACAGTGTATAAACAAGTAAATTCATATACATATATATATTTATATAAACTGATAGGCACTGTAGTGTAGATCATATATATTTACCAATATATTATAAAAATGATCTCGGTTTATGATTTTTGATTTCAATTTGATTTTTATTTCTTATTTTTATTATAAAAATGAATTCATAACTCTTACTTTTTGATTTTTATTTAAAAAATCAAAAATAAAAGTTATAAATTGATTTTTAAAAATCAAATATTGTTTACGTCGAAACGTAGCTGCCGAGAAGTAGGCAGCATTTCGGCGTAAACAGTGCGAAAAGTCACCAAGGGCTCTCGCACTCTATTATCCAGATTATGTTAAGTTAGGCTTAAGCGAAATATGTAACATTGTACAGAGTAGTGGAAAAATAAAAGTGAAGTGAACGCCACGCGCCCCGAATTGTCTCATTTATATCGCA
Source organism: Zaprionus camerounensis (assembly GCA_018904165.1). Classification (NCBI taxonomy): domain Eukaryota; kingdom Metazoa; phylum Arthropoda; class Insecta; order Diptera; family Drosophilidae; genus Zaprionus; species Zaprionus camerounensis. The sequence continues at coordinate 46,553 of JAEIFS010000694.1, forward strand.
TTGTTTTCGCGTCGGAGTTCCGTTTTCCCACAGCATTTCACCCCCAATTGTACGATCCCGCCAAGAAGGAAGAAATCATTGCCGCCACCACATTCATTGGTCCTTCGAGCCGGATTTCATCATCTATATTTGGACATCCCGTCGCTGGATTTTTTCATCCCCACGCTCCGCTCGAACTACCAGATCATCGGCATCTCGTCAGGATCCCCCAGATAAGTACTACATTTTTTACTTATCTTATGCGGCAGAGGACTGTTTGTAATTGTTCCTTGGCTTGGTTCCAAGGCTGACGTTGTCACTTTGGGAGCAGTCAGTACAAAACAAGGCTGAAATTCCGTCGTGGAAGGAAATGTCAGATTTCCTTTCAGAGCGCTATCGCACATTGGAAGCGATAGAGGACGTTCAACCTAGTAGAAGCGCACAGACAAGTCCCAAACCTGCTCGAAAAGAAGCTTCCTACGAGGAAGGTCAACTCTTTTGAGACAAAGGTTGTAGGCAAACCACAAACTTGCAAACTTTGCTCAAAGGAGAACCATCCTATACGTCTGTGTCCGCGCTTTCTCCAAATGGCTGCTGATGAAAGGTCCAATTTCATCAAACAGCAGAAGTTGTGACTGAACTGCTTTGCAAGAGGACATATCCTTAAAGATTGCACGAGTCAACGCAACTGTTTTACGTGCAAGGGTCGCCACAATACACTCCTGCATCGTGGCACCCCTCCTACTGCGCCCTCTTCAGCAGATTCTACACCAACTCCTAATTCTAATATACAGTCCACTTCTCCAACGACTAATATTCAGAATTACTACACGGCGAACACACAAGGTGTTCTTCTCGGCACTGCTCTTATAAATGTTTGCCATTTGGGCATGACTTATAAGGCACGTGCACTGATGGATCCAGGATCAGAGGCTACGTTCATTTCCGAACGGATGTTTAACATCATACAGCCCTCCTACCAAACCGTGCAAGTTAAAGTAGCTGGCTTAAATCAAGCCATCTCAGCCAATCCACAAAGATGTGCCAATTCCAGATTGGCTCCCCGATCATTCCCAGGTTACAGCTAAAAACTGAAGCCTTTGTTCTTCCCCAATTGGCAGGTAACCTTCCATTCTATTCAATTTCCAAGGATCTTCTGAAGGACCTGCCAAACCTCCAACTCGCTGATCCGCATTTCCACCAGAGCTCTCAGATAGACGTGCTCCTAGGAGCCGATATTCTCCCATCCATCATGAAGAGTGGCTCTGTATCCAAAATTTGTGGAACTTTGCTCGGTCAAGAGACCATATTCGGCTGGGTCTTCACTGGACCAGTATCCAAGTCGAATCTTACGACCATTTCCTCCTTTACAACGAGGATCAAGATCAGCACAGAACAAAGGTTTGATGATCTTCTCACCAAGTTTCCGGTTGTGGAAGATCTACCAGCCAAGCTGGAAAAAGTTTGTGAATCAGAGTGTGAAAACAACTTTCTTTCCACTACTTCCAAAGAGGGCAGTTATGTCGTTACTCTTCCATTAAAAAACCCTGAAACCTTCGAATTAGGACATTCAAGGTCCATCGTACTCGCTCAGTTTCTCCAGAACGAATGTCGTTTAAAGAGGAACTTTCCTTTAAAAGAGCAGTACGACTCCATTATTCAGGAGTATTTAGATTTAGGCCATATGAGTAATTGGAAAAATTGTTAAATATCAAATACAAAAGTACGAAAGAGAATATTTTTTTTTGTACTTTTTCTAATGATTTTCGGTTGAGTTTTTAATAGACTATGTTAATAATAGAGGCTAAGAACTCGGAACCAGGGACCGTAAATAATAATTATAAGATTTAAAAAATCAAAGCTCTTAAAAGTCTCTAAAAAATGTGGGGAAAAATCGTACCGTGCTAGTTTTTATCGGCGAACACAAAAACCGCGTTATCTTTTTTTTCCAATTTTTAATTTAAAAATTGTTTTTCAATTTTTATATTTGATTTTTAAAAATGAAAATCAATTTTTTACTTTTATATTTGATTTTTAAAATAAAAATGGAAAATCAGAAATTAAAATCAAATTGAATTTGCTTATAAAATGAGCTAGATAATATATCGGCTTTTCGAAGTGTCTTGCACGCTTGTTTATTCATGACTAATCTTAATTCGCTTTACATATTATTCTTATGTTCATACATGTGAATCGTTCTTATGATCTCTGCATCTGATCGTTTATCGATGATTGGTAACATCGATGAAACGATATCCAACACGTCATCACTTAAGCTTTTATTACAATTATCTATATTTCATTTAGGATGAGCGTTGGTGTGCTTATTTTATTCCTATATTTATGCATTTCATTTAAGTAGAATGTTTTTTTTCTACTTTACCATCTTTACGTGGTCTTAATTTCATTTTGTTTTCTCTACAATGTTCAAAAACAAATTTAACTTTTATATTTGATTTTTAAAATAAAAATGACAAACCAAGAGTAATGAATTGATTTTTATTATAAAAATCAGAAATAAAAATCAAATTGAAATTTCTTGTGTCCCTTGTTAGCTGACACAAGTACTTGGTTTTATGCACATACTTTCTTAAATAACTTCTATGTTTATTGTCCGATCGGATTGCAATTTCGAGAATGCGTAGATATTTTAATGAGCTTAGTATATGTTTAAGTCAGAAAGTTGTATCTTTTATACAGCGCTTACAAATTAACTTCAAAAATTAAATTATTGATTTGCGGGAGCGGTGGGCGTGGCACCTAACATTTGAAATAAACTTGATCAGCTTATAGTACACAGAAGTCTTTCTGCCAAATTTGGTAACTCTAGCTTTTATAATATAATAGGACAGACGGACAGACAGACAGACATGGCTCAATCGACTCGGCTTGTGATCCTGAGCAAGAATATATATACTTTATGGGGTCTGCCACGCCTCTTTCTGCCTGTTACATACATTTGCACAAAGTTAGTATACCCTTTTTTGACCATTTTCAATGGTCGAAGGGTATAAAAAATATAGATTTTAGTACTTATAATATATTATACTAATTTGATTTATATATTTTCTTCATAGATTGGTAACATTACAGACTCTCTCTCTATCTCGACTGTTCTCAGCCTGAGAACAGCCTCAGCTTTGGAAAGTATGTATTGAAATTTCAGTTTACAATTCTTATAGACTGAATCTCCTGCCCCCACTCCCCCTCTACATGTTTGCTTCGCCTTTTTGCTTGGCCAATTGTTGCTACACTTTGTTGATGGATGATTGTTGCTGTTGTTGTTGTTGTTGTTGTTGTGCTGGGCGAAAGGCGAAATCATTTTAGCAAAATAGAAACAATGTTTGTGGCAGGAGGCACACCATTTGAGGCTTGGAAAGGCCACAAGCCGTCAGTTAAGCACATGAAAGTGTTTGGATCTCGTGCGTTTGCTCTTGATAAATGCACAAAAGGCAAGTTCAAGGCAAAGGGAAAGGAATACATCTTCGTTGGCTATTCCTTTGAAGCAAAAGCATATCGCTTATATGATAGACAGAAGCGATCTATAATTGAAAGGCGAGACGTTCGATTAGTTGAAGGTGAGTTTTGCAGAAAAACGATCAAAAACTGTGAACCTTGTGAACAAAACAACGACTTTATGACAAACATCATTCGCCTTGAGTCATGCACTTATACTTCAGAAAACGAGCAGATTGAGCATGAAGAAGCAGTAGAAGACCTGCGCAGTGACTCAGGCAAAGAGGAGGAGGAGTTTGTGAGCGCAAGCGATAATGAAGGCAGCGATGAAGGGAATGGTAGAAACGAACCTCAGCAGGACGATACTACACCCAGACGAGGACCAGGTAGGCCCAGACTAGTACGTACAGGGCAGCCAGGCCGGCCGAGGAAAGAATACCAGGTGCTCAATAGTCTGAACTATATGGATGATATTGAGACACCGAAATCAGCTGCAGATGCATTGCAGGGTGAACATTCGCATGATTGGCAAAAGTCAATGCAAAATGAATTCGACGCTCTTCAAGCAAACGATACATGGACGTTATGTGAGCTACCTCCAGGACACAAGGCTATCGGTTCGAAATGGGTATATCGAATCAAGAGAAGCAAAGACGGCGATATTGAAAGCTTCAAATCACGATTGGTTGCTCAAGGCTGTGGGCAACAGTTTGGCATAGAATATTGGGAAACGTTCTCACCTGTTATCCGGTATGAGACGATTCGTATGCTGTTTGAAATCGCTGCTGAAAAACAATTGTTTGTGCACCAAGTTGACATCGCAAACGCATACCTGAACAGCAAGCTTCATGAAATTGTGTACATGAAGCAGCCACCGAATTTTATTGACAAGCATCACCCGAACAAGGTTCTTAAGCTACAAAAGGCTCTCTACGGGCTTAAACAATCAGGAAGAGTGTGGAACAATACACTTGATGACGTCTTAAAGAATATGGGGTTCAAAAGATGCAGGAACGAGGCTTGCCTATACATTAAGCAAGAACAACGGAAATTCAGCTATATAGCAGTATACGTCGATGACTTAATCATTTTGTGTCCGAGCGAAAATGACATAACTGAGATTAAGAAGAAGATTGCATCAAGCTTTAAGATGCATGATGGCGGTGCGATTAACTATTTCCTTGGCATGGAAATAGAGCGAGATGGTGAGAGTGGATCTATCAAGATGTGCCAGAAAACGTACATAAAAGGACTATTGAAAACGTATGGCATGAACAGCTGTCGTCCAGTAAGCACACCGTTAGACCCAGGATACCAAGTGGGATGCACGAGTGAAAGCTGTGTCCAGGTGAATATTAAAGGGTTTCAGTCACTAATTGGTTCGCTTATGTATCTAGCAGTCCTGAGTCGGCCAGACATTTTGCACGCTGTGAGCAAATTGTCGCAAAGAAACTGATCCACACGAGGAACACGAGATTGCAGCGAAATACATTCTGAGGTATCTTGCGGGTACTATGAATCTGAGTATTACATACCGCAAGTCTGGCGAATCAGTCAAAGGCTTTGTTGACGCTGATTGGGCTAACGAAAAGGACAGAAAATCCTACAGCGGCTACGCATTCTTCATGGCAGGAAGTGCGTTCTCTTGGTCATCAACGAAGCAAAGCGTTGTTGCGTTAAGCAGCACAGAAGCGGAGTACATCGCGTTATCCATGGCTGCCAAAGAAGCTATATACTTGAGAAGGCTTCTGCATGAGATTGGGTGGTCTGAGCAACCGGAACCGATGACCATATTTGGCGACAACATAAGTGCGCAACACATAGCGCAGAATCCTGTACATCATAAGCGCACAAAACACATTGATATAAAATATCACTTTATACGAGAAAAAGTAGAGTCAAATGATATTGTATTAGAGTATGTAACAACAAACGATAATGTTGCCGATGTACTAACAAAATGTCTTAATAAGAATAAGCACAACAGCTTTGCAAAGAATCTTGGTATGATTTGAATTATATAATATGTAGCTTAAGAAGAAGTATTGAATATGTAACAGCCATTAACATTTAAAGTAAGCAAACATATAATCAGGCAACACTGTACAGCCGTTACTAAATTATCTGGCAACATTGTATGAAGCACCAGTTTTTGTATTACTCCTTATCGTCAGTTCTGATTAAACGTTCGACCGTACCACTACGTTGTGTCTTTCTTTATTGTTATACACAAACTCTTATAGCACTACTGTATTTATTAGTATATTATATCCTCTTCACGCAACTCTTCTGCTATTGATATAATTTGATTGGTATGATTGTTATTACCAGCAGCTTTTGAAGCTATTAAAATTTGTAATCGTTCAACTAATTCGTTAACGTTATTCCAATAGACATAATTTGGTTTGACCTGTTTTAACTTCATAAACATACTACCATCAACACCCCCTCCTTTCTTGGTTTGAATTGGTGTAGATACAGCTACAGGTTTTATTTTAGCTGCTGGCGTTGTTGGTATTGACGATATCAAGGGTCTAATAATTTTCGTATATTTCAATGCAAGAGTTCCTTTAATTTGTTTTTTTGGATCATAATCTCTTCTATGTACACTCGTTTCTTCTAAAATCTCTTTATATGAAACTAAATCAGTTTTAGAGTAATTCGTTGGGTGGCTATGTAAAATTAGAGAGTATAAACCAAATGTAAGTGGCCATGTACTCCCGCTTAATAATATAATTTTTTTGATTTTAACTTCTAGTTGTTTGTTACCCAACTCTAGTCTTGATTTAGACCCTGTTGGACCATAAACCTTATCCAAATGATTATCATTTAAAATTTTATTTGCACTTAAATTAATATTATCAGGTATTTGATCTTCTTCACTTTCTTCTTCTTCTACTTCTTCTTCTTCTTTTACTTCTTCATTGTCACTATCTTCATTTTCTATATTTGATTGAGAATAGTAAATATCATTATCACTATCATCATCATCGTGAACGTCATTACCATCATCATCATCATGATCAACATTTGAATTATCTATAGAAGAGTCTCGCTTTTTATTTATTCTTTCATACTTGATTTTTTTAATTTTATTATAGTTGGTATGCTCTTGTTTTACATCTCTAACAAGTTCATGCAATGGTTCTGTAATAGGTTTAAAAGTTTCATCCAAATGAGAGATATTATCATTTTTTGCTTGCTTCAATTCAGAAAATTTTCTTTTCAGAATATTTCTAGTTTTTGTCAACTGATCTAATATTTTCCTATTCATTTTATTGAATTCAGATATCTATTTCTCTATGTTACTTCTTCAGTACTGTGGACAAATAGTAAATGTCTAAAATATTTATAACAATTCAGTTTGTGGTTTCAAAAATTTAAACTTTATTTTTCTCCTTAGTTGTTGTTGTTGTTATCATTGATTACATTCTTAAATTTAATTAATTTTTGTTTAACAGTTTTATTTAATTCTAATACTATGTTATCATTACTTCCTTTGGTTATGGTGAAATGCTTGTCCTTTAGAACCTCAATTGTTTCATCTAGCATATTTGCATACCGTTCAGGCAAATACAAAATGTAGTCAACCAGTTCAAGGGCCAATGATTTTCCGATCCTGGTCTGCTTGCGTGTTGCTTTCACGAGTGTGCCCCGCCTCTCAGGCTCAATCGTCAAATCATCCAACTCCAGCAGCTCAGCCCGGAAATGCTCTTCAACCAACTTATGTCGAGCAAAATTCAGGCATAACATACAGCAGTTACTCAGCCATGTCTTCTGGAGCTAAAAGGAGGAACATTCTCCTCACAACCGCTCGGGTCACAGTACGAAACCCGATCAACGGACTTCACGCAGTCGTCAATGCACTCATTGATCAAGGATCAGAAGCAACAATAGTTTCTGAGAATGTGGTGCAGTCGCTTCACTTGCAGCGGGCCAGTACTCGGGCATCAATCGTCGGTGTAGGTCAAGGGAATGGTCATCGTTTCAGATACATGGTCGATTTTGAAGCCTCAAGTATTATCAATCCTAGCTTCGTCCTAGACATATCGGCATATGTTCTAAACTCCGTGACTTCACATTTGCCTGCTATCAGCTTCTTGCCTCAGCATTGGAGTCATATCAAAGGAATCCCGTTGGCAGATCCTCATTTCAATCGGTCAAAGCGGATTGACCTCATCTTGGGAGCGGACTTGTTGGCGCGAATCTTGCTGCCAGAGACGAGAATCGGTTCTCCATGCGAGCCAATAGCTCAAAACACCCAATTTGGATGGATTTTGTCAGGACAAGCAGAAGAAGCCGGTACCCGCATACGCTGTAACCAAGCATCTTTGGACACTGAATCGTTGCTCAAACGATTTTGTGACGTCGAAGCACTTCCCGAACGCACCACTACAACCGAGGAGGACCGCTGGTGTGAAGATTTCTTTCAAAAGACCCATATCCGTCGGGAGGATGGCCGTTATGTGGTACGGCTGCCATTTAAAACCTATTTGGATCCGAGCATGGTTTTAGGAAGATCTCATCAGATGGCTCTAAATCGATTCCTGCATTTGGAACGACGTCTCTCTATTGCCCCGGAGCGATGGCGGCAATATAAGGAGGAAATAGAAGAGTACTTTACACTTCAGCAAATCGCACCTGCAGTGGGCAGTGAAAATGGTTCTATGCTGCGTGGGAGTTCTACTCCAAGCAGAATAATTTCTTGTGTATTGCCACACCATGCTGTCTTTAAGGAGGAGCTGCATACAACCAAACAGCGGATTGTTTTCGATGCCTCAGCGAAAACTAGCTACGGGAGATCGCTGAACATGATGACATTTTATGGACTGGACCCACTCTGCAAAATGATATGTCCTCAGTCATCATGAATTGGCGAAAATACCGCTACGTTTTTGCCGCGGATATACAAAAGATGTATCGTTCCATAGATGTCCATTCAGATGACGCGCAATATCAGCGGATTTTATGGCGGGCGGCGGATGGAAGCATCAACACTTATGCATTGTCAACGCTCACGTTTGGGACAGCTTCCGCACCGTTCACAGCTATCAGAGTTATTCGTCAGTTGGCAGAGGATGAGCGGCAGCACTATCCGAAGGCAGAGGAGGTCCTTAAGACTGAAATATACGTGGATGATATACTCTCTGGAGGACATAATATCGAAGATGCAGAAGAGATGAGGAAACAAGTCACTGAAATAATAAAATCCGCGGAATGGAATTACGCAAGTGGTCTAGCAACGATCTGAGGCTATTGTGTTCGATTCCATTACAACATCGCTGTTCTCAAACCGATCTTAGCTGGGAGGAGAGAGATCCAGTTAAGACTCTGGGCATGTACTGGCTGCCGAAGAAGGACTGTTTTAGATACAAGGTCAACTTTGAACTACCAGAAGGTTCTTCTAAGAGGATCATATTATCCTGCATTGCCAAGTTGTTTGACCCTTTGGGTCTTATTGCGCCTGTTATCATCGCTGGAAAGCTGATCCTGAAGGAGGTGACTGCGGCCAAGGTAACGATTGCAGCCGGCGCCAAGTATCATTAGATTGGGACGACGATGTCCCTGAAACGCTCGCCGAGCGTTGGCGCACTTTCCGAGATGGTTTGCGGAGGATTGGTGAAATCAGCATCGAGCGCTGGATCCAGTACGCACCGGATTCTGTCTCATCGATGCAGCTCCACGCCTTCTGCGACGGATCCACCTCATCCTACGCAGCTTCAGTATACCTGAGGGTGGAGCATACTGACGGCTCATGCTACTCGACCCTGCTCATGGCCAAGTCAAAGGTTACACCATCAAAGCCACTGACGATTCCCCGAACGCAATTAAGCGGAGCAGTGTTGGCTATTAAACTCGTGAAATGGATCACAGCCTCGAATCGCTTGAGCTCTCTTCCTGTGGAAATTTTCTATTGGACGGACGCTACCATTGTCCTTCATTGGCTGAACGGCGACGAGAACCGATGGAAGACCTTTGTCGCTAATCGGATAGCCTTCATCTCCGATCACTCCACCTCAACGCAGTGGAACCATATCGGCACTACGGAGAATCCAGCAGATTGTGCAACAAGAGGGCTTTCTCCGGAGGAACTGAAGGACTTCCAGTTATGGTGGAGAGGACCATCGTGGTTGATACGCGATCGCGCTTGCTGGCCACAAATAGATGTCGGCCCAGTCTGTCTAGAGGATCCCGCCTTAGAAAGGAAACCGGATAAGGTTCATTCTCACCATGCGGCACCCGTTCCCGATTTTATTGAACGATTTTCAACATACACCCAGACCGTACGCATCACTGCTTATGTTTTACGCTTCATGAACAACGCATGTGTTACTAAGCGAAGGATGTCGGGACCATTATCTATTCTGGAGCTTGACTGCGCGTTAAGGGCGGTGGTGCGAGTCGTTCAGAGGCAGTCGTTTCCAGAAGACATAACAGCAGTGAAACGTTCGAAACCGCTACCATTCCGGAGCAGGGTTGTAAGCTTAACACCATTCTTATCGGAGGACATCCTAAGAGTAAGAGGGCACTCTAACTTGTCTCACGAGCGTCGGCACCCGATCATCTTACCCAGTAATCATCACTTCACGGATTTGGTCATTCGGCATTCACATTACCAAACACTACATGGAGGTGCCCAGCTAACTTTGGCACACGCACGGCAACTCTTTTGGATAGTCACAGGAAGGCAGGCTGTTCGTCGGGTGTTAAAGAAATGCGTACGATGCTTTCGAGTGAAGCCAACCGGTACGACGCAACTCATGGGAGACTTACCGTTGCATCGAGTCAACCCACCAATTCGACCATTTATTGCCACTGGGGTGGACTACACCGGTGCCATAGAGCTCAAGGCTGCACATCTTCGGGGGACAAGCTTTTACAAAGGCTACATCGCGATTTTTATATGTCTGGCTACGAAGGCGGTGCACTTGGAGGCAGTTACTGACCTCACCACAGAACATTTCTTGCTGGCCCTAGACCGCTTCAGTGAACCACGTGGCACAGTGCAGCACCTTTACAGCGACAATGGAACTAATTTTGTTGGAGCAGACAACGTGCTTAAGGCCCTATACAAGGACTTCGATCAATTGATCGCCCCAAAACTGGCTTCACAGAGGACAACGTGGCATTTTAATCCACCTCATTCGCCGAATTTTGGAGGGCTATGGGAAGCCAACGTGAAATCCGTTAAGCACCATTTGAATCGCATTGTGGCTGATCGACGACTAACGTACGAAGAGTTATCAACAGTTCTTATCAATATTGAGTCCTGTCTCAATTCCCGACCCCTTTCTCCGCTCACAGCTGATGTTGACGACTTAGAAGCATTGGCTCCAGCACATTTCTTAATCGGAGATTCAATGTTCGCACCGCCGGAGTACCGTCCTCAAGGACAGTCATTTAAGGAACAATTTTTGCTTCATCAAACAATGCTGCGACATTTTTGGAAGGCCTGGAGTCGCGACTGGCTTGCTCATCTTCAGCAACGCCCAAAATGGAACAAGGAAAGCGATAACATCAAGCTGAATGAGCTCGTGCTCGTTAAAGACGATCGTTATCCGCCGTCGCAATGGCTTCTTGGTCGAGTTATCGACTTGCATCCAGGACAGGATTCCTTAGTCCGCGTTGTAACGCTTAGAACTAAAACAGGCCAGTTGACGCGATCAGTTTCGAAACTCTGTAAACTTCCCATTCAAGACTAGACCTAATTACAAAATCACGACAGACCCTTTGATCGGAACAAGCAAGGACATTTCATGCTAGTTCTAGCATTGGCGGGCGGCATGTTCAGTTTTGCTTGTCCCAAAGTTTTACAGGCTTTTAATCGTTCTTGTACCACTGTACATGCTTACTCTATAACGGGTAAATCCGCGGGTGAGCTTTCGAATAGATGTAATGGGAGATAAGAAAACACGTCGACACTCTAAGTTTTGCAAGAACACCGATCGGACGTCAATTTGTCGCGGATAGTCTTTTATGTATATATGTACATGCTCTAAAGAATAAAGTGAACAAATAAATTATAGTTGCATTAGAACCTCTCTTACAATGACCTCAAACTAATATAGAGGACACAACGTTACAAGAGTCTTTTGCATTTACACGTTTCCAAGCCCTGTTTATCAACTCTTTATCAGCCTCGTGTCGTTCACTCAAGTCTTTATGTTGTGAATATGCGATATCGTGTATTCTACAAGCCTCGTCCAATTTATTTATTCCTCGATCGCCTCGTGCCAAACGTTTAGATAACTTTGTACCAGGACCACAAAAATTATAACCAGGTAGATGAGCTTCAAAAGGTAGCCCATTAATTATTTTATTTATAATACCACCGCCACGCTTCAATTTTGAATTATGACTGGAACAATTATAAAAGCGTTTACCCATTTTATTTGATGTTTAATCGATGAGTATTTCTCATTGAATGAAGTATAGTGTGTGAGTGACAATGCGTTTAATAAAACAAAAATAAGATATTTGTATTAGAAACATTGAGAGTGGTAATGAACAGTCAATCACTGTCTCAAAGATTACCACGTCATAGCCCCCTCTTACCTAATACAATAAGAGCACTTGTTGTTGGACCATCCAACTGTGGTAAAACTAATCTAATGCTCGGCTTAATCGAGAGTCCAAACGGTTTAAAATTTGAGAACATTTATCTATTCTCAAAGAGTTTGAATCAACCCAAGTACGAACATTTGGAAAAACTAGTGAAACCGATAAAAGGTATGGGGTACTATACTTTCTCAGAAAATGAAACAGTTTTACCACCCAACGAAGTTAAAAATAATTCAATTATGATTTTCGATGATGTTTCATGTGAAAAACAGAATAATATCCGTTCATATTTCTGCATGGGTCGTCATAATAATATTGATTCATTTTACTTATGTCAAACCTATACACATATCCCGAAACACCTTATTCTTGATAACGCAAATATGATAATGTGGCGGACTTATATAACAGCGTACCAGCCTCAGCCATTGTAACGACCGAAGTCCAGTAACGTCCCCTGCACACCCTGTCTGAGTTACAGCCGGCTAAGCTCAGGGAAAATGGGCGGAGTTTTTTGTGCAGGTTCGGTTATCGATGTCATCAGAAATAATCGACAGGTTTAGGAACGAAAAAAAAAGAAAGGGACTGGCATAGGGAGGCCAAAATGAGCCGACGGACTATCCCTAACACATGAACGAGTCGGAAAGCCAGATGGGATGCTCTCCTTCTTCACCCACCCAACCGTGTAGCATGAGTATTTACACCTCCCATACTACCCATTTGGCTGTTGTGCTACCCTTCCCTAGTGCCTCAAAAGAAAATTTATTCCATTTTAATCATATTTAATATCAACCTTATTTCGGTAATTTATCAGCTTCATGCTGCATGACTGCAAAATATTACTGCGATAGTGTTCCCTTATTCTAATAGATTCATTTTTCTTATCTTCTTAATCTATATCATGGTTCTGTACGATACTTATTATTTCATTCGATATCTAGATCTGTCAGATAGTTACTTTAATTCGATATATTTAAATGTATCCGATATTTATGTTCTTCGATAGTTGTCCGATATTTATGTCATCTCGCTATTTGGGTCTATTCGATACTCATATCATTTCGATATTTGAGTCTATCCGATATTCATATGTAGACGATATTTATATTCATACGATATTTATCCGATATTTATGTCATTTAATTATTTAAATCTGTCCGATAGTTACTTTATACGATAGTTATATTCATACGATATTCAGGGTATATTCGATATTTATGTTTATTTTGTGGATTGAGATATTTGTTTATTATTATTTTGCGACTCACCCGTGATCCGTAGGGGCCCCGACGAAACAGCTGTTAGGGTATAAAAATAATAACGCTTGTAAAAATAATGTAAACAATCAATCATGCCACAATGTCGAGACTCTTTGTCCTATATTTATTACTCCTAACTATCATACACTTTCCCTATGGTATTTACATTTGATATGATAGTTGAAAATATGAATGTCAGTGTACGTGTGAGTATGAATGAGTGTGTATGAATTAAGAACCAAAATAGAAGAACAGAAAAATAATCAAATAAGAATTTACAAAAAGGAAATGAAAATCAAAAGAAAATTTAAATAATAAACAAGGAACTAAAAATGAAAATATAACCGAATTTAAATCAAAAGAAATGATAATTTTAAATAAAAATACAAAATATTGAAAATTAATAAGGTGTGAATGATTGTATATGGCTGGTGTGAATGATTGTTAAAGTGTGAGGGTATGAGTTGTGTGCGTGTGTTCACACGTGCAAGTGGGGAGGGGTGTAACCACGTGTGAGGTTAAATTCTATAAATGTGAGTGAGGCGCTCCTTAGGTCCGTCCGAATGTGAAAAGGTCCTATATAGATTCGTGGGTGTGTGTTAATTGTCCCTGTGTTGATCCTTGGCGACAACGCCAGCTCGGGCAACGCTCACTGAGCCGTCGAGCAACTGCCGCTAGGTGGTCTTTGATCTATATAGGCAAGAGGGGGGGGGGTAAAGCACGTGTCACCTTTCGTTCAGCCAAGTCGAAAATTTTCATAGACTCACCGAAGAAATATCACTGCTCCTTGCAGTAGCGCATAGGTGCAGCAGCGTCAGCGCGCAGTTACAAAAACCTAAACGCGCGGCTGCACAAGTGGGTGCGCGCCGTGCACAAGGGTATGCGCGCCGTTGCGCAAGTGTCCGAAGCAGCAAGAGCGTATGGGCGCAGTAGCGCTAGGGCTCCGCTGGCTGGACTAGTCGCACCGCAAAGGTATTTGCACAAGCAAACACGCGGCAGTGGAAAGTAGGGGCGCAGTAGCGCTAGGGCTCCGCTGGGCAACTCGTGCGGTACACTGCAGAAAATACCAAAAATATGAGTACCTATTTGGAATTGGTAATTCCATACTCACATTGCAAACACCAGTCACACAATATACGTATCGGGAACTTATATTCCAATTTAGGCTTTTCGCACAATTATTTTTTTCTTTGCGCCAAAAACGTGACGCTCGGCACCGCTCTTCTTTTTCTTATTGAGCGATCGAGAACGATACATCGCTGTGGCGTAATCGATGTATCGCCGATGTATCGTATTAGCCAACACTGATCGCGCAGAATTGCGAAACGATCATTGAGTTGCATATGCTAATTATCGAATTCGTTATGGCACAACAAAATTCAAATTCAAATTCAAATTTGAAATCTTGACCAAAATAGGGAATAAAATCAAACTTTTCTACACGGGCCTCACAGCACAAGTTTAATTCCGGGTCACTGGCCTGGAATTAAAGTTGAAGAAAATCAAGGGGCGTGTAGAGCTTTCGATCAGAGCTCAAGCACTCGGAAGCGGGTTATTGGAGCGAAGACTAAAGCCACAAATCCTTGGCGTGAAATTGACCCAGTTCTTTCCCCGACAAATCTTCCACCAAATACAACGTATTGCCGATCTTTTTAATGTAGCTAATAACCACATAAATCTTGTATATGTGAATTTTTGTATTCAGTTCCTTGGTCCGTTATGAACGTCTTCATTGGACCGTACTTTAATACAAAAGATTCGAATATTGCCTTGGCAACTGTTTTTGCACTTTTGTCTGTTACTGGTATTGTAACTAAATATTTAGTGAGATCACATATAATTGTGACTGCGTACTCATTTCCATTCTCAGTACGAGGTAATGGTCCAATGGTATCGATTAAAACAGTGTCAAAAGCTACACTTGGTGTACTAGTAATCACCATGGGTGCTTTTATATGTTTTGTAATTTTTGCTAATTGGCAATTTGTACAATTTTTCACATACTTAGTTATGTCTTTGTTCATTTTTGGCCAATAATAATATTTCTTAATTTTAAACAGGGTTCTCGAGATTCCTGTGTGGCCTCCTTCTATTGGGTCATCGTGATATTTGATCAGGATTGCTTTTATTTTAGCTATGTCATTTTGGTCTATGCGTGTCACTTTGTTTAATAGCGCTATTTTTATTTTCTTTTAAGTATTTGTTGCCCATATTTTTAAATTCTGTGAGTGATACCAGTTTTAAGATCTGCTCACTTTGTGACATCTGAAAATTAACAATGTTATGCACACCGGCTTTTTTATTAAACCTTTGAAAGAATTGACCTAAGTCACATTTTCCATTGGAATACAAATCGCTAATTTTGAATTGAGTGATCGTTCTCTTTTTCTGTTTCAATAAACAGTCAAAGTTATTAAATTTCAATTCTACATATTCTGATACGTCGTTATTGCTAACGACTTCATAGACCTTGGGCTCTATTAATTTCTTATGCAATTTTTTTTCATCTGCGCAGATGTTTTCCTGTCTTTTTAATGCCCTTGTTTGTACCATTAAGATACTTATGTTCATTTCGATTAGTGTGTCGATGGTTATTCTTGATAACGCATCGGCAATATAATTTTCTTTCCCCTTGAGATATTCTACAGTAAATTGATATTCTTCTAAATCTAGTCTCATTCTTGTTAGTTTTGACGTTGGGTTTTTCATTGAAAACAAATACGTCAGGGGTCTATGGTCTGTCTTAACTACGAAATGCCTTCCATAAACGTATGGTCTGAAGTGTTTTATTGCCCAATGTATAGCAGCTAATTCCTGCTCCGTAGTAGATTTATTACTTTCACCTTTAGTGAAAGATCTTGATGCGTATGCAATTGGTAATTGCACACCGTTATGTTCTTGCGAAAGTACCGCACCACATGCATGTTTACTTGCATCTGTGGTTATGCAAAATTCTTTGCTAAAATCTGGGTACTGCAAGATTGTCGGTTTCATTAATGCTTTTTTAAGCTATTTAAATGCGTTTTCGCATTCCTGAGTCCATTCGAATTGGACATTCTTTTTGCACAATTTAGTCAAATGACGAGAATGTTGTGCCAAGTTATGAATAAATCTTCTGTAATAATTACAGAACGCGACGAAACGTCGTGCACTATCTGCGTCTGTGGGAGTTGGATAGTTTTTTATAACTTCATATTTTTTATCATCTGGAAGTATACCATGGTCAGTGCATTTATGCCCAAGGTATGTTACCTCGTGCATGAAAAATGAACATTTCTCTGGATTAAGTTTTAGATTGTGTTTTCTACATAATTCGAATATGTTTGTTAGGTTCTTGAGCATATGTTGCTCGGAGCAAACGATGACTACTAAGTCATCCATATGGAGAAATACTTGAGATGGTTCTAGACCAGAGAATGCTAGTGTCATCATTCGCATAAATGAATTTGGTGCAACTTTTAGACCATATGGTAGTCGTGTGAAACGATAAGAGCCTGAGATCGTTGAAAACGATGTTATATTCCTAGATTTTTGTTCTAGTTCTATTTGATGAAATCCAGACATAAGGTCTAGACACGAAAAGTATTTCGCTCTGCCTAATTGGTCTAGTATTTCATCTATTCTGAGCAGTGGATATTTGTCTGCCAATAACTTCTTATTTATTTGTTGATAGTCTACTACTAATCGCCATCGTTTCTCCTTTGAGTTGTGGAGTGATTTCTTGGGTACCAACAGAAGTGGGCTGTTATATTCTGATAAAGATGGTTCTACTATACCATCTTTTATTAGTTTATTGACCTGTTTGTTTATTTCTGGCTTTTCAGATTCTGCATCTCTATATTTTTTATGTATACTGGGGTCTTATCAGCTAATCTTAACTTTTGTTTATAGAAATTGTTACTAGTGATTGCTTCCGTCTCTAAACCAAATATGTCACTGTATTTGGTACAAAGATCTGTAAGTTCTGCTTTAAATTGAACTGGGAATCTTAATTTGTTTAGTACATCCTGAGTTCTGTTTGGCTTTTGTTTGTATTTTCTATTATTTCGTAGTCTGTTAACGACTCGAATTTTATATTTTGGTTTTCAATTTTTACATTGAAGTTAGCTGTATTGATTATACGTATTATTGCGCTATTACTTGTTACTATACTGTTGGCTATTAATACCCCAGGTTGAATTTCCTGGTTGGGTACTAATACAGTATTTTCGCTAGTGGGAAGTATGATTTTTCTCATCACTTCTGCTCTAGCTGGTAATAATATTGAGTTGTCAATATCATTATGTAACAATTGTACATAAATTTGATAATGAATAGATCGTGGTTGCATAATGAATTCATCGTGCTGATAATCTATTATGCAGTTAAATTTTCTTATAAAGTCAAGTCCGAGAATTCCGTCACAAGGTACGGGAAATTCGGTGTGTACGATTTGGAAATTGTGACTGATTATGAAATAATCGAAAAGTAGATCAATTTGTGCCTGTCCTATTGATTCTATTGAGCCCTGGCCTATGCCGGTTATATTTGTTATTGTACTATTGTCTATTGTAGTAGATTTACTTTTGACTCAGAGCTTCTGCTCTGTTTGAGTAGGTTTATTAGAATGAATTCATATTGCTGTTCTTGGGTACAGCTACCCGTACATGGTATGCTTAAGACTATGTGTTTGTTATATTATATACATATACATGTGTATGCAGATGGCATACATACATATGTTATGTATAGCTTGACCGCTTGAGCTGCTAAGTGTATGCTCAGCATTCTCACGCTCCGCGATCGGCTTATGTATAAGCGTTAGATCGTATTTCAAGAGCTGGAGTGTTCATGTAAGAGTTGGTGGTCTTTTGATATTATTTATGTTTATTATAATTATGTGACAAAGTGTCACAATGTATATACGTTACTTACATATTAACTCTACTCTACATATTGAGGGTAGATACACTACACCTCTCTTTTTAAAGAAATGACGTAACATATGTAGTCATTTTTTAAAAAAATTATTATTATTATTTTTTTTTTTTCATTATTTTATGTTTTTGCTATTTTTTTTTTGTTTTGTTTTTTTTTTTTAATATACATATAATAATTTTTTTTTGTGTATATAAAATTGTATTTTGATTTGTTATTTATTTATATGTATTGTGTAGATTTAAAAATATTGTGTCTCTTTGTCTCTTCGTAAATTCATGAAATTTTTGTATTTTTTTTTTTAATTTTTGCATATTATTGTCATCATTACCATATTCTGTTGATGTGGTTGATCAGACCAATCGGTTGCATGATGATGATAAGAATAATTTGTGTGTTTTCTTTTGAATAAAATTGAGAGTTTAAATGTTTCGTATTTATTTGTTATTTAATGAAAAATTACGTTATTCGTTAAAAGTTTTTAATCTATCCTTATGAACCTTTTGAGTTTTGTTTTTATCGTCTTTTATTATTATATTGTTCGGTTCTTCTATTCCTACTACTATATATGGTCCTAAATATCTATTGTCTAGTTTATGTCCTGTTTCATTTCTTAAAAGAACTTTATCGTCAATTATTATTTCCTTATCTAGTACTTTCCTATCGTAGTATTCCTTATTTTTACGTTTATGGTTTTCTAACATTATTCTAGCTCTTTTGTATGCCATTTCTAATCTGTATCTAGATTCTATTGCGTAATTATCTATGTTGTATATAGGGTCTATGTTATTTTTAATGCTTAATTCTTTAGGTAAATTAGGTGTTTTACTGTATACTAATTCATATGGACAATAGTTATGTGCCATTGATGGTGTAGTATTAAAACAATATACGAAATAGTTAAGCCATACGTCCCAATCAGTTTTATCGACTGATATGTATGAACGTAGATACGAGGGTCGTTTGATAAGTCCGTGACTTTTTGAATAAAATATATTTTTTTCGTCAAAGAAGCGTTTTATTTCTCAACATAATCTCCTTTTAGCTCTATACATTTAGTCCAGCGTTTTTCCAATTTTTTTATTCCTTCCAAATAATAGGTTTTCTCAAGGCCCTCAAAATAGTCGTTTGTTTCTGTGATGACCTCTTCATTTGACCCGAATCTCTTACCGCCGAGCCATTTCTTCATGTTTGGAAACAAAAAATAGTCACAGGGGGCTAAATCTGGAGAATATGCTGGATGGGGTAGCAGTTCGTAGCCCAATTTATGAAATTTTGCCATGCTGACTACACACGTGTGCACCCGTGCATTGTCCTGATGGAACAGCACTTTTTTTTCGCCAAATGCGGTCGTTTCTGCTTCAAATCAATATCGAATCTGTCCAAAAGCTCTGAATAATATTCGCCGGTGATCGTTTTACCCTTTTCAAGGTAATCGATGTGAATGATACCTTGTGCATCCCAAAAAACTGTGGCCATGACCTTGTTGGCCGACAGACCCACCTTGGCCTTCTTTGGTGCACGTTCACCCGGAGAAACCCACTGTCTTGATTGTTCTTTGGTCTCTGGTGTGGTGTGGTGGATCCATGTTTCGTCTACGGTAACGAAACGGCGCAAAAATTCGTTTGGATTGCGGTTGAACATCGCCAAACACTCCTTTGAAATGGTCACACGGTTGCGCTTATGGTCGTGTGTGAGCAATCGCGGCACCCATCGCGCGGAAAGCTTTTTCATGTCCAAATATTCATGTAAAATGTGATGTACCCGTTCAGTTGAGATGCCTACAGCCTCAGCTACCTCACGCACTTTCATTCTCCGATCATCCAATATCATTCCATGGATTTTGTCGACGATTTCTGGCATGACGACCTCTTTTGGGCGACCTGAACGTTCGGCATCACTTGTACTGGTACGACCACAACGGAACTCAGTAAACCATTTCTTAACCATTGAAATTGATGGTGCAGAGTCCCCATAATATTTATCAAGTCTTTCCTTGGTTTCGGTGATGGATTTTTTACGCAAAAAATAATGCTTAATTAGCACACGAAATTCACTTTTTTCCATTTTCGTTAAAATTCACGAGATCGTCTGCTTTCAATGCCTATAAAACGCAAACTAAGAAACGCAGCTTTCTCAAAATTTTACAGTCAGCTGTTAATCGATAACTGCTGACAGGAGCAGTGTTGTATTTAGTGCAGGTGCGCGGCAAATACAAAAAGTCACGGACTTATCAAACGACCCTCGTATTCATTTAGTGTTCTGTGGCTTCTCTCTACCGTACCAAGTGTTTGATGGTGGTGAGCTGTTGATGTAAGATTGTTTATTTTCAAATACTTACAAAGTTCGTTCATGATTGTGTTTCTATATTCTGTTCCCATATCGGTGATGAACGTCTTCATCGGACCATATTTGAGAATGAATGATTCGAATATAGCCTTGGCTACTGTACTAGCACTTTTGTTTGCTATGGGGATAGCAACAAGGTATTTGGTCAGATCACATATTAAAGTAATTATGTATTCATGACCATTGTCTGATTTGGGTAATGGTCCAACTGTGTCAATAATGACTTTGTCAAATGCTTTAATTGGTGTGTCTGTAGTTGTTAAAGGGGTCTTTATGTGCTTTGTTGTTTTTGCTTTCTGACATTCTGAACATTTACGTATGTACTGATATATGAAATTTATCATCCCTTTCCAATAGTAATGTCTTTTGATTTTCGCTAGCGTTCTTGAAATGCCAGTATGACCTCCTTGAATAGGATCATTGTGAAATGTAGACAGTATTGCTTCTTTTTCAATATCATCAGATATTGTGGTCACCGGCTTGAGTAGCGCTACTCTTATTTGTTTTAAAAATTCATTGCCCATATTTTTGAAAGTTTCAGTTGAAATTAATTCAAAGATCTTTCCGCTCGGTGCCATTTTGAGTTGGCTGATACCAAGTATACCGGCTTCTTTTTCAAGCCTGTGGAAAAACTGACCTAAGTCGAGAGTTCCATTAGTATATAGGTCGCTAATCTCAATTCTTGCAATAATTTTCTTACCATGTTTAAAGTAACATAATGTGTCAGTTATATGCAAGGTCACTATTTTTCGTACATCGTCATTATTGATGACTTCATATACGTTGGGCTTAGAAGGATTTTCAAGTATTTGCCTTGGCAAAATTTCTTGTTCTTTTTCATTTACTGCGCAGTTGTTTTGTCTACTCTGTTGTCTTGTAGTGACTTTCAAGACTTGTTTTTGCATATTTTTTAATTCATCGATGGTTATTCTTGATAACGCATCGGCTACATGATTATCTTTTCCTTTAAGGTATTCTACTGTGAACTCATACTCTTCTAAATCAAGTCTCATTCTAGTGAGTTTGGAAGTAGGATTTTTCATTGAGAAGAGGTATGTTAAAGGCCTATGATCTGTTTTTACAACGAAATGTTTGCCATATATGTATGGTCTGAAGTAGTTAATTGCCCAGTGTATTGCCGCTAATTCTTGCTCTGTAGTGTTTTTGTTACTTTCTCCCTTAGTGAAGCTGCGAGAGGCATATGCTACTGGTAGTTGTATCTCATCGTATGTTTGTGTTAATACTGCCCCGCAAGCTTGTTTACTTGCATCTGTTATTATGCAAAATTCTTTGCTGAAATCTGGGTATTGTAATAACGTGGGTTGTATTAATGATTGTTTGAGATATGTGAATGCATTTTGGCATTCTGAAGTCCACTCGAATTTTACATTCTTTTTACATAACCTTGTTATGTGACGAGAGTAGTCAGAAAAATTTTTGATGAAACGTCTATAATAATTGCAGAATGCAATGAATCTTCTTGCGCTGTCTGCGTCCGTAGGGACGGGGTATTTTTCAATGACTTCGTATTTCTTATCATCTGGCAAAATACCACGATCAGTACACTTATGACCTAGAAAAGTCACTTCATGCATGAAGAATGAACATTTGTCTGGGTGTAGTTTTAGGTTATTTTTCCTACATAGGTCAAAGACGTTAGTCAAATTTTTGATCATATGATTTTCGGAACAACCGATGACTATTAAGTCATCCATATACAGGAATGCCTGTGAAGGTTCTAATCCGGAAAATGCCATTGTCATCATTCTTTGGAATGAATTGGGCGCAATTTTTAAACCATAGGGTAATCGCGTGAAGCAATAGGAGCCGTTGCTCGTTGAAAATGACGTTGCGTTTCTTGAGTTTTCATCTAGTTCTATTTGATGGAATCCTGACATTAAGTCTAGGCACGAGAAGTATCTTGCTCGTCCTAATTGATCAAGAATATCGTCTATTCTTGGAAGTGGAAATTTGTCTGATAAGAGCTTTTTATTAATTTGTCTATAATCGATTACCAGTCGCCATCGTTTTGTTGCGGAACCTGGTAATGATTTCTTCGGTACTATTAGCAATGGGCTGTTGTATTCAGATATGGCTGGTTCTACTATTTTATCATCAATTAATTTGTTAACTTGTCTGTGTATTTCTTCTTTCTGTGATTCTGGTATTCTATAATTTTTGATGTATATCGGTTCATCATCTTTCAATCTTAATTTTTGTTTGTAAAAATTATTGGTACTTATAGATTCGGTTTCAAGTCCGAATATGTCTGTGTAATTTGTGCATAATTTATTTAGTTGTTTTTTAAACAATGGTGGGAAATTTTTGTTTAATTTTTGTAAAATATGTTCTTTTCTTTCGTTATCTATTGTTTTTACTATTTCATATTTGTTAAGACTTTCAAATTGTATCTTATCAATATTTATTATTTGGTTTCTTTTGGTTGTGTTTATTATACGAATTACTGTGTTTTTACTAGTCGTTATTGTATTTGCAATAAAGATGCCTATGTCTATTTCTTGATTAGGAATGAGGATCTGTTCATCGGATGTATCTAATTTAATTAGTCGGACTACTTCGGATCGGGCTGGTAATAACGTTGAGTTATTGCCTATTGTATGTGTTATTGGTACGTTTATTGGACAAGTGATATTGTCTGGTCGCAAAATTAACCAGTCTTCTTCTGTATTAAAATCTAATTTGCAATTGTATTTCTTTATAAAGTCTATTCCGATGATTCCATCGGTGGGTATTGGGAAATTAGAATTAACTATGTGGAAATTATGTGGAATTATGTAATTATTTGTTGCTAGTTCTATGTTTACTAGACCTAGAGAGGTTGTTGAACCTTCTCCAACTCCAAAAATGTTTGTTATTGTATTTTGATCTATGTCTTGGAAATTATCTGAGCTGTTTTTGATAAGTGAAATATCTGCTCCTGTATCTATTAAAAATGTTAATTTTGTATTTGTATTATTATTATGCACATGTATAAAAATGTTGAAATTAAGATTGATTGTGTGAACCGTCTTATTTAGTTTCCCGAAGCTGTAGCATTTTGTGATGTACTAGCAGTTTCGATTGCTCGGACATTGTTATTGTTGTTGTTATTTTGATTTTGTCTATTACCTCGGTTGGAATTATTCCTTCCTCGGTTGTTTCCTCTGTAATTTCCTCTGAAATTACCTCTGTTGTTGTAATTGGTATTGTAACCACCGCGGTTACCTCGGCCTCGGCCTCGGTAGTTGTTATTTCCCCTGTAGTTTTGTTGTCCATTGTTGAAATATAGGACGCTACTGGGACTGCCTGTCATTTCAGTGGAGCAGTGTATGTATTTTCCTGCTGCATCACTGAATGTATTGTAATTACCAGCTTCGAGTATTATTCGTAGCTTTTCGTATTCACAATTTTTAGTCATTGCTTGTATTGATTCTTTAGTAGCGAAGTTATCCGCAATTTCGGCTGAAAGGCCTAAGTCAATATATATTGTTTCTAATTGCTTACGCAAATTGTCAATTTCAGTGGTGTATTGGGAAGCTGTCTTCCAACTTCAGCTGATTCACCTTTTACATTACTATTTAGTATGTCAATGATGCCTCTGATGGTTGTTTCATTTGTTACTTTGTATAAAATTGGTCCTATTATTTTTGATTTTATTATCTCTACTGCTAGATCTTCCTGAGTTCCCTTTGTTCTATCTGTTATTCTTAACGCTGTTATAAAGCGTGTCAATGATGACTTTTTGCCATCGAATTCTGGTATTGTTGTCGACAATTGTCGAACATATTCTCTATCTTTCTCAATTTGGTCTGGCATTTTGGTTTCGTTGTTTTTTATTTCAATGTCTTCTGGTAACGACTCAATATCGCTTTCGATTTCAATGTCGATATTACCTTTCGTTTCGTTCTTTTTTATTTCAATGTCTTCTGATAACGACTCAATATCGCTTTCGATTTCAATGTCGATATTACCTTTAGACTCCTCAAGATTTTGTAATTGGTTTTCATTTATATTAACCAATGAATGCAAATCTTCAGGTATTTGAATATCTAGATTATGTCTGATGCTAATATTGATCAATCTTTTATTGAGAGATCTTAGTATTTTATGACAATGTTTTTTATGTGTTTCTGTTAATCTATCTTCTATAGTTGTGACTATTCTACATATGTTATTGTATTCTCTTATTATTATCTTTATGTGTGTTTCTAGAGTCTCTACTTTAATAGGTACTTCTTTGTTTACACATTTATATGATTTGTCAAATACTGCTTTATTATGGTTTATTGACGCTGCTATTTTGGGCCATTCCATGTGTACCCACTGTGAATCGCTCATTTGGTGTTTCTTTTATATTCGCAACAATTTTGTCTACTAAAGTGTAATTCGGAATCATATAAATGTATTTGACAAGAAGGATGTCTACCTATTGTGTTTTTCCTTGATAAAAATGGTATTCTATACTGTTGTCTATATTCTGTATAGTCTTCTAAATCTTATCTATATTGTTTTATTTCGTAAGTACAGTTTATATCTTGTCTAGGCCATCTGCACGGCTCTGATATCTTTTCTTAAGTCGTTTATTATGTTCCTGATAAATCTTAAGGGTCAAACTCAAAATTGATATGACAGTCATAATCAATAACAAGATGAATATATTTTGTAGTTCATCTTTGTGATCAACTATTCTTACTTCATTAACTACATTGGCTGTTGGGTGATCTACTTTGATTCAGTAGAACCCATTTTCGAAATATTAATTTGCAATAAAGAAAAAATGAAATCTGTTTAATCTCTCAATTTATTGGAAATAAAGTTTGAAAAGTTTTTTATAGTGAATATTGAAATTTAATGAATTTACTTTAAATATTTGCAACTTGTATTACTACTACAACTAGTGCCAGAGACATGGAAATTTGATAGTTTTAATGTGGTTGGCTCACAAGTCAAAGTTTACATTTCATTAGAATTTAAAAAAAAATTTCCAACCACATTTGTTAGTATATAGCCTGACAGTTTTGTTGTTAGTTTTTCCAAGCAGCGGTTTCCCGCCTCGGCTTGGGTTTAGTTTAAATCTATGGCAAATTGGGGCATTTGCATTTAAGCAGCCCGTTTGCGTGTCTTCGCACTTTGGCGAAGTTCTTTTTCTATAATTTCCAAACGCTCTTTGTAGCGTTGCCGGGCTGATTCCTCCTTGGCCAACTGGGTCATTTCCTTGACCAGTCGGCGTTGTTGTAGTAATTTCACTCTACGTCCAGAGCGTTTATGTTTCCTGGTTTGGCGCTGCTCCTGACGTGCCTGGTACTCAGCTATTGTGAGTGGGCGTGGTCCATCGGCGGGGTTTAATTCCAGCGCTTCCTCCAACGTTGGCTGGTCCCTCTGTACCTCGGGTTGCGCCTTGGTCAATATAATTTTCTTTCCCCTTGAGATATTCTACAGTAAATTGATATTCTTCTAAATCTAGTCTCATTCTTGTTAGTTTTGACGTTGGGTTTTTCATTGAAAACAAATACGTCAGGGGTCTATGGTCTGTCTTAACTACGAAATGCCTTCCATAAACGTATGGTCTGAAGTGTTTTATTGCCCAATGTATAGCAGCTAATTCCTGCTCCGTAGTAGATTTATTACTTTCACCTTTAGTGAAAGATCTTGATGCGTATGCAATTGGTAATTGCACACCGTTATGTTCTTGCGAAAGTACCGCACCACATGCATGTTTACTTGCATCTGTGGTTATGCAAAATTCTTTGCTAAAATCTGGGTACTGCAAGATTGTCGGTTTCATTAATGCTTTTTTAAGCTATTTAAATGCGTTTTCGCATTCCTGAGTCCATTCGAATTGGACATTCTTTTTGCACAATTTAGTCAAATGACGAGAATGTTGTGCCAAGTTATGAATAAATCTTCTGTAATAATTACAGAACGCGACGAAACGTCGTGCACTATCTGCGTCTGTGGGAGTTGGATAGTTTTTTATAACTTCATATTTTTTATCATCTGGAAGTATACCATGGTCAGTGCATTTATGCCCAAGGTATGTTACCTCGTGCATGAAAAATGAACATTTCTCTGGATTAAGTTTTAGATTGTGTTTTCTACATAATTCGAATATGTTTGTTAGGTTCTTGAGCATATGTTGCTCGGAGCAAACGATGACTACTAAGTCATCCATATGGAGAAATACTTGAGATGGTTCTAGACCAGAGAATGCTAGTGTCATCATTCGCATAAATGAATTTGGTGCAACTTTTAGACCATATGGTAGTCGTGTGAAACGATAAGAGCCTGAGATCGTTGAAAACGATGTTATATTCCTAGATTTTTGTTCTAGTTCTATTTGATGAAATCCAGACATAAGGTCTAGACACGAAAAGTATTTCGCTCTGCCTAATTGGTCTAGTATTTCATCTATTCTGAGCAGTGGATATTTGTCTGCCAATAACTTCTTATTTATTTGTTGATAGTCTACTACTAATCGCCATCGTTTCTCCTTTGAGTTGTGGAGTGATTTCTTGGGTACCAACAGAAGTGGGCTGTTATATTCTGATAAAGATGGTTCTACTATACCATCTTTTATTAGTTTATTGACCTGTTTGTTTATTTCTGGCTTTTCAGATTCTGCATCTCTATATTTTTTTATGTATACTGGGGTCTTATCAGCTAATCTTAACTTTTGTTTATAGAAATTGTTACTAGTGATTGCTTCCGTCTCTAAACCAAATATGTCACTGTATTTGGTACAAAGATCTGTAAGTTCTGCTTTAAATTGAACTGGGAATCTTAATTTGTTTAGTACATCCTGAGTTCTGTTTGGCTTTTTGTTTGTATTTTCTATTATTTCGTAGTCTGTTAACGACTCGAATTTTATATTTTGGTTTTCAATTTTTACATTGAAGTTAGCTGTATTGATTATACGTATTATTGCGCTATTACTTGTTACTATACTGTTGGCTATTAATACCCCAGGTTGAATTTCCTGGTTGGGTACTAATACAGTATTTTCGCTAGTGGGAAGTATGATTTTTCTCATCACTTCTGCTCTAGCTGGTAATAATATTGAGTTGTCAATATCATTATGTAACAATTGTACATAAATTTGATAATGAATAGATCGTGGTTGCATAATGAATTCATCGTGCTGATAATCTATTATGCAGTTAAATTTTCTTATAAAGTCAAGTCCGAGAATTCCGTCACAAGGTACGGGAAATTCGGTGTGTACGATTTGGAAATTGTGACTGATTATGAAATAATCGAAAAGTAGATCAATTTGTGCCTGTCCTATTGATTCTATTGAGCCCTGGCCTATGCCGGTTATATTTGTTATTGTACTATTGTCTATTGTAATAGATTTACTTTTGACTCAGAGCTTCTGCTCTGTTTGAGTAGGTTTATTAGAATGAATTCATATTGCTGTTCTTGGGTACAGCTACCCGTACATGGTATGCTTAAGACTATGTGTTTGTTATATTATATACATATACATGTGTATGCAGATGGCATACATACATATGTTATGTATAGCTTGACCGCTTGAGCTGCTAAGTGTATGCTCAGCATTCTCACGCTCCGCGATCGGCTTATGTATAAGCGTTAGATCGTATTTCAAGAGCTGGAGTGTTCATGTAAGAGTTGGTGGTCTTTTGATATTATTTATGTTTATTATAATTATGTGACAAAGTGTCACAATGTATATACGTTACTTACATATTAACTCTACTCTACATATTGAGGGTAGATACACTACACCTCCCTTTTTAAAGAAATGACGTAACATATGTAGTCATTTTTAAAAAAAAAATTATTATTATTATTATTTTTTTTTCATTATTTTATGTTTTTGCTATTTTGTTTTTGTTTTGTTTTGTTTTTTTAATATACATATAATAATTTTTTTTGTGTATATAAAATTGTATTTTGATTTGTTATTTATTTATATGTATTGTGTAGATTTAAAAATATTGTGTCTCTTTGTCTCTTCGTAAATTCATGAAATTTTTGTATTTTTTTTTTTTAATTTTTGCATATTATTGTCATCATTACCATATTCTGTTGATGTGGTTGATCAGACCAATCGGTTGCATGATGATGATAAGAATAATTTGTGTGTTTTCTTTTGAATAAAATTGAGAGTTTAAATGTTTCGTATTTATTTGTTATTTAATGAAAAATTACGTTATTCGTTAAAAGTTTTTAATCTATCCTTATGAACCTTTTGAGTTTTGTTTTTATCGTCTTTTATTATTATATTGTTCGGTTCTTCTATTCCTACTACTATATATGGTCCTAAATATCTATTGTCTAGTTTATGTCCTGTTTCATTTCTTAAAAGAACTTTATCGTCAATTATTATTTCCTTATCTAGTACTTTCCTATCGTAGTATTCCTTATTTTTACGTTTATGGTTTTCTAACATTATTCTAGCTCTTTTGTATGCCATTTCTAATCTGTATCTAGATTCTATTGCGTAATTATCTATGTTGTATATAGGGTCTATGTTATTTTTAATGCTTAATTCTTTAGGTAAATTAGGTGTTTTACTGTATACTAATTCATATGGACAATAGTTATGTGCCATTGATGGTGTAGTATTAAAACAATATACGAAATAGTTAAGCCATACGTCCCAATCAGTTTTATCGACTGATATGTATGAACGTAGATATTCATTTAGTGTTCTGTGGCTTCTCTCTACCGTACCAAGTGTTTGATGGTGGTGAGCTGTTGATGTAAGATTGTTTATTTTCAAATACTTACAAAGTTCGTTCATGATTGTGTTTCTATATTCTGTTCCCATATCGGTGATGAACGTCTTCATCGGACCATATTTGAGAATGAATGATTCGAATATAGCCTTGGCTACTGTACTAGCACTTTTGTTTGCTATGGGGATAGCAACAAGGTATTTGGTCAGATCACATATTAAAGTAATTATGTATTCATGACCATTGTCTGATTTGGGTAATGGTCCAACTGTGTCAATAATGACTTTGTCAAATGCTTTAATTGGTGTGTCTGTAGTTGTTAAAGGGGTCTTTATGTGCTTTGTTGTTTTTGCTTTCTGACATTCTGAACATTTACGTATGTACTGATATATGAAATTTATCATCCCTTTCCAATAGTAATGTCTTTTGATTTTCGCTAGCGTTCTTGAAATGCCAGTATGACCTCCTTGAATAGGATCATTGTGAAATGTAGACAGTATTGCTTCTTTTTCAATATCATCAGATATTGTGGTCACCGGCTTGAGTAGCGCTACTCTTATTTGTTTTAAAAATTCATTGCCCATATTTTTGAAAGTTTCAGTTGAAATTAATTCAAAGATCTTTCCGCTCGGTGCCATTTTGAGTTGGCTGATACCAAGTATACCGGCTTCTTTTTCAAGCCTGTGGAAAAACTGACCTAAGTCGAGAGTTCCATTAGTATATAGGTCGCTAATCTCAATTCTTGCAATAATTTTCTTACCATGTTTAAAGTAACATAATGTGTCAGTTATATGCAAGGTCACTATTTTTCGTACATCGTCATTATTGATGACTTCATATACGTTGGGCTTAGAAGGATTTTCAAGTATTTGCCTTGGCAAAATTTCTTGTTCTTTTTCATTTACTGCGCAGTTGTTTTGTCTACTCTGTTGTCTTGTAGTGACTTTCAAGACTTGTTTTTGCATATTTTTTAATTCATCGATGGTTATTCTTGATAACGCATCGGCTACATGATTATCTTTTCCTTTAAGGTATTCTACTGTGAACTCATACTCTTCTAAATCAAGTCTCATTCTAGTGAGTTTGGAAGTAGGATTTCTCATTGAGAAGAGGTATGTTAAAGGCCTATGATCTGTTTTTACAACGAAATGTTTGCCATATATGTATGGTCTGAAGTAGTTAATTGCCCAGTGTATTGCCGCTAATTCTTGCTCTGTAGTGTTTTTGTTACTTTCTCCCTTAGTGAAGCTGCGAGAGGCATATGCTACTGGTAGTTGTATCTCATCGTATGTTTGTGTTAATACTGCCCCGCAAGCTTGTTTACTTGCATCTGTTATTATGCAAAATTCTTTGCTGAAATCTGGGTATTGTAATAACGTGGGTTGTATTAATGATTGTTTGAGATATGTGAATGCATTTTGGCATTCTGAAGTCCACTCGAATTTTACATTCTTTTTACATAACCTTGTTATGTGACGAGAGTAGTCAGAAAAATTTTTGATGAAACGTCTATAATAATTGCAGAATGCAATGAATCTTCTTGCGCTGTCTGCGTCCGTAGGGACGGGGTATTTTTCAATGACTTCGTATTTCTTATCATCTGGCAAAATACCACGATCAGTACACTTATGACCTAGAAAAGTCACTTCATGCATGAAGAATGAACATTTGTCTGGGTGTAGTTTTAGGTTATTTTTCCTACATAGGTCAAAGACGTTAGTCAAATTTTTGATCATATGATTTTCGGAACAACCGATGACTATTAAGTCATCCATATACAGGAATGCCTGTGAAGGTTCTAATCCGGAAAATGCCATTGTCATCATTCTTTGGAATGAATTGGGCGCAATTTTTAAACCATAGGGTAATCGCGTGAAGCAATAGGAGCCGTTGCTCGTTGAAAATGACGTTGCGTTTCTTGAGTTTTCATCTAGTTCTATTTGATGGAATCCTGACATTAAGTCTAGGCACGAGAAGTATCTTGCTCGTCCTAATTGATCAAGAATATCGTCTATTCTTGGAAGTGGAAATTTGTCTGATAAGAGCTTTTTATTAATTTGTCTATAATCGATTACCAGTCGCCATCGTTTTGTTGCGGAACCTGGTAATGATTTCTTCGGTACTAGTAGCAATGGGCTGTTGTATTCAGATATGGCTGGTTCTACTATTTTATCATCAATTAATTTGTTAACTTGTCTGTGTATTTCTTCTTTCTGTGATTCTGGTATTCTATAATTTTTGATGTATATCGGTTCATCATCTTTCAATCTTAATTTTTGTTTGTAAAAATTATTGGTACTTATAGATTCGGTTTCAAGTCCGAATATGTCTGTGTAATTTGTGCATAATTTATTTAGTTGTTTTTTAAACAATGGTGGGAAATTTTTGTTTAATTTTTGTAAAATATGTTCTTTTCTTTCGTTATCTATTGTTTTTACTATTTCATATTTGTTAAGACTTTCAAATTGTATCTTATCAATATTTATTATTTGGTTTCTTTTGGTTGTGTTTATTATACGAATTACTGTGTTTTTACTAGTCGTTATTGTATTTGCAATAAAGATGCCTATGTCTATTTCTTGATTAGGAATGAGGATCTGTTCATCGGATGTATCTAATTTAATTAGTCGGACTACTTCGGATCGGGCTGGTAATAACGTTGAGTTATTGCCTATTGTATGTGTTATTGGTACGTTTATTGGACAAGTGATATTGTCTGGTCGCAAAATTAACCAGTCTTCTTCTGTATTAAAATCTAATTTGCAATTGTATTTCTTTATAAAGTCTATTCCGATGATTCCATCGGTGGGTATTGGGAAATTAGAATTAACTATGTGGAAATTATGTGGAATTATGTAATTATTTGTTGCTAGTTCTATGTTTACTAGACCTAGAGAGGTTGTTGAACCTTCTCCAACTCCAAAAATGTTTGTTATTGTATTTTGATCTATGTCTTGGAAATTATCTGAGCTGTTTTTGATAAGTGAAATATCTGCTCCTGTATCTATTAAAAATGTTAATTTTGTATTTGTATTATTATTATGCACATGTATAAAAATGTTGAAATTAAGATTGATTGTGTGAACCGTCTTATTTAGTTTCCCGAAGCTGTAGCATTTTGTGATGTACTAGCAGTTTCGATTGCTCGGACATTGTTATTGTTGTTGTTATTTTGATTTTGTCTATTACCTCGGTTGGAATTATTCCTTCCTCGGTTGTTTCCTCTGTAATTTCCTCTGAAATTACCTCTGTTGTTGTAATTGGTATTGTAACCACCGCGGTTACCTCGGCCTCGGCCTCGGTAGTTGTTATTTCCCCTGTAGTTTTGTTGTCCATTGTTGAAATATAGGACGCTACTGGGACTGCCTGTCATTTCAGTGGAGCAGTGTATGTATTTTCCTGCTGCATCACTGAATGTATTGTAATTACCAGCTTCGAGTATTATTCGTAGCTTTTCGTATTCACAATTTTTAGTCATTGCTTGTATTGATTCTTTAGTAGCGAAGTTATCCGCAATTTCGGCTGAAAGGCCTAAGTCAATATATATTGTTTCTAATTGCTTACGCAAATTGTCAATTTCAGTGGTGTATTGGGAAGCTGTCTTCCCTTTCTGTTTAATATTTAGTAACTTTGCTTTTACAACTTCAGCTGATTCACCTTTTACATTACTATTTAGTATGTCAATGATGCCTCTGATGGTTGTTTCATTTGTTACTTTGTATAAAATTGGTCCTATTATTTTTTGATTTTATTATCTCTACTGCTAGATCTTCCTGAGTTCCCTTTGTTCTATCTGTTATTCTTAACGCTGTTATAAAGCGTGTCAATGATGACTTTTTGCCATCGAATTCTGGTATTGTTGTCGACAATTGTCGAACATATTCTCTATCTTTCTCAATTTGGTCTGGCATTTTGGTTTCGTTGTTTTTTATTTCAATGTCTTCTGGTAACGACTCAATATCGCTTTCGACTTCAATGTCGATATTACCTTTCGTTTCGTTCTTTTTATTTCAATGTCTTCTGATAACGACTCAATATCGCTTTCGATTTCAATGTCGATATTACCTTTAGACTCCTCAAGATTTTGTAATTGGTTTTCATTTATATTAACCAATGAATGCAAATCTTCAGGTATTTGAATATCTAGATTATGTCTGATGCTAATATTGATCAATCTTTTATTGAGAGATCTTAGTATTTTATGACAATGTTTTTTATGTGTTTCTGTTAATCTATCTTCTATAGTTGTGACTATTCTACATATGTTATTGTATTCTCTTATTATTATCTTTATGTGTGTTTCTAGAGTCTCTACTTTAATAGGTACTTCTTTGTTTACACATTTATATGATTTGTCAAATACTGCTTTATTATGGTTTATTGACGCTGCTATTTTGGGCCATTCCATGTGTACCCACTGTGAATCGCTCATTTGGTGTTTCTTTTATATTCGCAACAATTTTGTCTACTAAAGTGTAATTCGGAATCATATAAATGTATTTGACAAGAAGGATGTCTACCTATTGTGTTTTTCCTTGATAAAAATGGTATTCTATACTGTTGTCTATATTCTGTATAGTCTTCTAAATCATATCTATATTGTTTTATTTCGTAAGTACAGTTTATATCTTGTCTAGGCCATCTGCACGGCTCTGATATCTTTTCTTAAGTCGTTTATTATGTTCCTGATAAATCTTAAGGGTCAAACTCAAAATTGATATGACAGTCATAATCAATAACAAGATGAATATATTTTGTAGTTCATCTTTGTGATCAACTATTCTTACTTCATTAACTACATTGGCTGTTGGGTGATCTACTTTTGATTCAGTAGAACCCATTTTCGAAATATTAATTTGCAATAAAGAAAAAATGAAATCTGTTTAATCTCTCAATTTATTGGAAATAAAGTTTGAAAAGTTTTTTATAGTGAATATTGAAATTTAATGAATTTACTTTAAATATTTGCAACTTGTATTACTACTACAACTAGTGCCAGAGACATGGAAATTTGATAGTTTTAATGTGGTTGGCTCACAAGTCAAAGTTTACATTTCATTAGAATTTAAAAAAAATTTCCAACCACATTTGTTAGTATATAGCCTGACAGTTTTGTTGTTAGTTTTTCCAAGCAGCGGTTTCCCGCCTCGGCTTGGGTTTAGTTTAAATCTATGGCAAATTGGGGCATTTGCATTTAAGCAGCCCGTTTGCGTGTCTTCGCACTTTGGCGAAGTTCTTTTCTATAATTTCCAAACGCTCTTTGTAGCGTTGCCGGGCTGATTCCTCCTTGGCCAACTGGGTCATTTCCTTGACCAGTCGGCGTTGTTGTAGTAATTTCACTCTACGTCCAGAGCGTTTATGTTTCCTGGTTTGGCGCTGCTCCTGACGTGCCTGGTACTCAGCTATTGTGAGTGGGCGTGGTCCATCGGCGGGGTTTAATTCCAGCGCTTCCTCCAACGTTGGCTGGTCCCTCTGTACCTCGGGTTGCGCCTTGGTCAATTGTGGCTCATCTGCCATCAATTGCCGCTTGTGTCTGTGTGTTTTGTGTGTTTTTGTGCGTTTGGCTAACGCACGGTCGCCATGTAATAAATGTAATCAAGTCTTTGGCTGTGCGTTGTTTGTTTTAATAGATCATTTGTTGCTGTGTATTAATTTTGCATTTATCGCATTGCATTAATCGTCCAACAGTAGAACACGTAACAACTTGCACATTTTAATTCACAATGTAATAGATTCTTATCCACACACACACACAGAGACAGACTCGAGACCGAGTCACGGTCGCCATGTAATAGATTTACTTTTGACTCAGAGCTTCTGCTCTGTTTGAGTAGGTTTATTAGAATGAATTCATATTGCTGTTCTTGGGTACAGCTACCCGTACATGGTATGCTTAAGACTATGTGTTTGTTATATTATATACATATACATGTGTATGCAGATGGCATACATACATATGTTATGTATAGCTTGACCGCTTGAGCTGCTAAGTGCATGCTCAGCATTCTCACGCTCCGCGATCGGCTTATGTATAAGCGTTAGATCGTATTTCAAGAGCTGGAGTGTTCATGTAAGAGTTGGTGGTCTTTTGATATTATTTATGTTTATTATAATTATGTGACAAAGTGTCACAATGTATATACGTTACTTACATATTAACTCTACTCTACATATTGAGGGTAGATACACTACACTATGACTGAGCCTATACTGTTATTTTTCAGTATAGAAATGGATAAGTCTTCAACGAAGTCAGACGTGTTTTCATCGAGCTCCGTATAAAATCACTTGTCACGTTTCATGAAGAAAATAGTTAATAACATAAAATAAATAAATAAATCGAAAGCGAAAGAGACACTATTGGCAATGTTAAATTGCTATCCTACAAAACTTTCTGTGTGTGTAATAATAAAGTAAAACTAAAAAATATTGTAAATGGACAACGAACAAATCGATCGTTCTAAAATGAGCCGACGCGAATTGCGCGCTCAGCGGCAAAAAGAGCAAGACGAGCGCCGTCTCTCTTTGCAGCGGAACAATGCGTACTTCACCGTCGTGTCTGACGCCCGCGAGTGCCAAATCATCC
The DNA here is from genome assembly GCA_018904165.1 of Zaprionus camerounensis. Taxonomy (NCBI): domain Eukaryota; kingdom Metazoa; phylum Arthropoda; class Insecta; order Diptera; family Drosophilidae; genus Zaprionus; species Zaprionus camerounensis. The sequence continues at coordinate 82,366 of JAEIFS010000694.1, forward strand.
ACCCGGTCAATGACCTAGCACCTGCAGAATGCAAATGATCGCGGTCTTGCTCACCAATGCTTATGACTGCACGAAGTGAACCCGAACGCACTGAGAGCGTCTCTCTTACGCTCTCTCCATTCCAAACGGTGTCAAGTTCCTTAGCTACCAGTAATCACGATATCTACTGCAACTGCACCTTTAGCAACAACAACTGCAACAACATCAACATCAACTCTATGCTCAATACCGACAGCGGTGTACAATTCCGCTGAATCAACAACAACGAAAGTAAGAGCACTCACACCGACTCTTGAAAGCAAAAGCGGACAAGAACCAAAACAAAACAAAAAACTTTGTCAAACAGGGCTGGATCGCTACATCCAAATAAAGCAAAAGCTAAGCCCACAACACAAGCAGGGTAATCAGCCGAAAATAAACCGCGCCAACGCTGCCAATGACTCAAGTTCAAATAGGTTTGCACTACTGGACGACTGTGAAGTGCAGGAACAGGAGCAGAAGAAGATAAAGCCGCCACCAATATATATACGTGAGAAAACCTCAAGTGCGCTGGTTAACAAACTAGTTGCAATTATCGGAGAAAACAAGTTCCATGTTAAACCTCTTACTAAGGGCAACATACAAGAAACGAAAGTGCAGACTCAGGATGAGTCTAGCCACCGATCAGTGACCAAGTACCTGGACGAAGCTGGGAAGAGTTACTATACCTACCAGCTGAAAAGTGCCAAAGGATTGCAGGTTGTCATTAAAGGAATAGAGTCATCAGTGACCTCATCCGAAATTATCGCGGCACTAAAGGAGAAGAACTTCAACGCCAAAACTGTGATCAACATTCTCAACAGGAACAAAGAGCCGCAGCCACTCTTTAAAGTCGAACTGGAGCCATCGAGTCAGAAAAACAACAAAAATGAAGTACATCCTATATATAAGCTACAGTATTTACTGCACCGAAGAATAACCGTAGAAGAGCCACACAAGCGCAGGCAACCTGTGCAGTGTACCAACTGCCAAGAATATGGCCACACCAAAGCGTACTGCACCTTAAAATCCATCTGTGTCGTTTGCCCACAGTACTGTAAACTGTGCTAAGAATAAAAACGACAGTTCAATTAAGTTATGCAGCAACTGTGGCGAAAAACACACAGCCAACTGGCGAGGATGCATTGTTTACAAGGAACTCAAGAGTCGCCTAAACAAACGAGTAGATTCAGCTCGAGATCGTATCGAACCAACAATTCACAAAATAATGGAACCGACTACAACTAACATCCCTTCGTCTGCCAGCCACCAAACAATGCCAAATTCCTCCTTTGCAAGTGTACTAAAATCAGGGATCAAAGTACCAACAGCAGTCACCTCCAGCGTCCAGCATAATACTAGCCAAATAAACGCAAATAAACAATTAAAAACACAGAACATGCAACAGCAGCCAATTGGCATTGAAGCGATTATGCTTTCGATGCAGCAAAGCATGAAAGACTTCATGACCTTCATGCAAGAAACTATGCAAGAGCTTATGAGGAACCAAAACATCCTTATTCAAATGCTCGTTTCTTCTAAAATAGGATAATGACTCCCTTAATAATAGCTACCTGGAACGCTAATGGCGTTTCGCGGCACAAGCTAGAACTTGCTCAGTTCTTAGCCGAAAGAAACATTGACGTTATGCTACTCTCAGAGACTCACCTTACCGAAAAGTACAACTTCAAAATACCAGGATATAAATTTTACTTTACGAATCACCCGGATGGCAAGGCCCATGGAGGCCCTGGCATACTAATACGATTGCGAATTAAGCACCATTTTCTTGGTAATTGGCAAGAAGACTGCTTACAATGTACCTCTATAAACATCCAATGTGTAGCGAGTGGAATTGCTGTTGTGTATATACCACTAGTGTTGACTATATGCTAGGCTAAGAAGGTTCGTGCACTTCTGGCTTCTCTCTGGTCTAAGCTCGCCGGATGGGTTGTGGGTTCTTTTCTTGCCTATACATATACGCGCTACGGGAAAAATAATGAATAAGTGCACTACGGAATTGAAAATCGACAACTAAATTGTATTCAAATAAACCACGCTGTTTATGGATGCTATATGCTGGTCATATTATGCTAGGATACTTGGATGTTGATCGTATCCCGCTCTGTACCCTCCCTACCATGATAGCTACGTAAAAGTATTAAATTTCACTATTATGGGCATTCATTTGGTCGGCGATGAACCGCATTAAATTATTAGATTGGCATGATTAGGTTAACATTATAATTCATTTTGATTTTATTCATTCGGTTTAAGGTATTTTAACGTAAAAATATTTAGAGATTTCATGTTCAAATTCAAGGGCAATAACAATTCGTTATAAAAAGAGCAAGAGGATATTTAAATGAACGCGCAGTAGCTTCACTTCTTTTTACGACAAGGGAAATTCACAACTATTTCATATAGATAAATATTTATATGGACCACTACAAAACATAACTACCTTGGCTATGCAGATGGCATACCATTGACAAGATCAATTATTCACATAAATTTTGTTACTCACAGATTTTTTTTTTTTTTTTTTTTTTTTGCTTTCTATTATTTATTGAATCTTCCCTTTGCCTTAAGAGACTAACAATAAGTATTCAAATCTTAATCTAGCTTAGTTAACTTTCACTTAGTGATAGTGTTTGTGGTTAATGCCCTAATAATTTTATTGCTGGTCTGGGAGGTCGTTGCGGCGCAGCCGGCTTTGACTGCATACTCGGATTAGTTTTCTTGCGAGGGGATTTGAATGGGTGGTCAGCTTTCCTTGGTATTTCATTTTCTTCTCAGTTATTACTTCGATTACTAATTTGATTTTTAGGTCTCTGTGTATGTCTTCGTTCCGAAGGTACCACGGCGCTCCAGTGATAGTTCTCAGAATTCTTGACTGTGCTCGCTGAATAATGTCTATGTTACTTCTGGATGCGTTGCCCCACAGCTCGGAGCCATAAGTCCAGATAGGTTTTAAGACGGAGTTGTATAGAAGAGCTTTGAGCTCCAGACTAAGTGGAGAGCGAGCATTTATGAGCCAATGGAGGCTCCTTGCTTTAAGTTTAAGATGTATCGTCTTGGCTTCTATATGTTTGCGCCAAGTCAGCCGCCTGTCCAGATGAACACCCAGATATGTTACCTCGTCGGCTTGTGGAATGCATATGTTATTCAGGACCAGTGGTGGGCATGTTTGTTTGTTTAAGGTAAAGGTAACCTGCTTACATTTTTGTACATTTATTGAAATTCTCCAGTCGGCAAGCCATCGTTCTACAGATGTTAAGTGTCGGGATAGGAGTGCCGTGGCTTTTGTTGGTCATTTGGAGCGACTGAGTATCGCGGTATCATCAGCGAATGTAGAGGTTGTTAGATTGTAGTCTGTGGGGAAATCCGCCGTGTACAGGGTGTATAGGATTGGACCCAGGACACTGCCTTGTGGCACTCCAGCTTCGATTGCGCAATCACGTGAGGTGCTTGTATTGCATCTTATTGCAAACACTCTGTTGTATAGGTACGACCTCAGGAGCTTATGTGTGCTTTGGGGCAACAGCTTGATTATTTTAAACAAAAGTCCATCCAGCCACACTCTGTCAAATGCCTGCGCGATGTCTAGAAAAATGGCTGTGCAATATTCTCGATGTTCAAAAGCAGTACGAATTTCTGACGTGATTCGATTGACCTGTTCGATGGTTCCGTGTTTTTCTCTGAAGCCAAATTGATGTGTTGGGAGTGTGTTGTTTATTTTAAGATAAGGGCTAATTCGCAGGAGTAGCATTTTTTCAAACAACTTTGAGAGACAGGTTAGTAGACTTATCGGTCTATATGATGATGGCTGCGTTTTATCTTTTCCTGGCTTTGGAATCATTACTATGGTCGACTTTTTCCATTTTTGGGGGAAGTATCCAAGCTTGGCAATTGCGTTGAACAACAAGCAGATGTGCAGAATAGCACACTTTGGGAGTTCAATGAGCATTTTTGGAGTTATTAAGTCGAAGGCAGGCGATTTTCTTGGCTTCAGTTGCTCTTTGATAACCTTTGCTAATTCACATGGTCGGAATTCAATGGGTTCTTGAGGTTCTAAATTTGCTGCTATTAAAGGAGGGAGAATAAATGAGTTGGTAGCGGGATTTGGTCGGAATACATTTTGTAAATGGTCAGCGAAAACACTGGCTCTTTCCTCATCACTGCGAAACCAGGTGCCAGAGGGACTTCGTATTGGCATAATTGACGCTATTGGAGTCTTTAGGTTTCTGTGGGCTCTCCACAAAGGGTGCTTAGTGCTGGTGGGGGAGAGTTGCTCTATATATAAACGTTGGCTGTTTTCTTCCTCTTGTTTAAGAGCTTTGGTAAGCCTGCGTGTGGCTATTTTAAGCATGTGTTTTGTAGTTGGTGATCTATTGGACTGCCACTCCCTTCGTAGGCGTCGTTTATCTAATACCAGCCGCTCGATTTCTCGGTTAGTTCTGATGTAGTTTGGTTTTGCATACGTCACTGGCGGGGTTGAAGCCTTTGCAGCCGAAACTAGAATATTTTCAAGAGTATCCGTTGACTTGTCTATATCCTCCTTAGTAGATAATGCCGGCGTTAGTTCTATGTGTGAACTGACAAACTTTTTATATCTTGGCCAGTTTGTTCTAAAATTTGTGAGTCTGTAGGGTGGGTCGACAATGTGGGGGCGATTTAGCATATTTAGTAGAACAGGTGAGTGATCTGATGATAAATCTGCTAGTGCTTCGGCGGAGACCATGTTGCGGGGGACTTGCTTAGTGATTGCAAAATCAATCAGGTCTGGGATTTTTCTCGGGTCTGCTGGCCAGTATGTAGGACTACCCGGGGATACATAGTCTAGCTTGTTTTTCGGCTTCGTAAGCGCATTGTACAACTGCTTACCCTTTGGCGTCACAAGTCGAGATCCCCAATGGGTGTGCTTCGCGTTATAGTCACCCGCTGCGATGAATCTGTCACCTAGGGTGTTAAAGAATTCCATGAATTGATCCTCAGAGATTGGAAAGCGTGGTGGGCAGTAGACTGCGGCTAGAGTCATTGAACCATTGTTGAGTTGTAAGGCTATGGACGTAGATTGTAAGTGGTTTTTGTCAAAATTGTTTAAGTGGTGGTGTTTAATGCGATTTCTGATGAGTATTCCAGTGCCTCCATGAGCTTTACCATCTGGATGATTTGTACCATAGAACAAGTATCCTGGTATATGAAAATTGTATTTATTTGTGAGGTGCGTTTCTGATAGTAGCATTACGTCGATGTTTTTTTCGTTAATGAACTGTGTGAGTTCTTGTGTATGCCGTGAAACGCCGTTCCACAGAGATATCCGTAGGGAAGCCATTATGGGGATTTTGAAGATACAAGAAGTTGTATCAGGATATTTTGGTTTTTCATGAGCTCCTGCAAAGTATTTTTCATGAACGTCATGAAGTCTTTCATGCTTTGTTGTAGGGATAGCATCATAGCTTCGATGCCACTTTGTTGAGTCTGTTGGATATTTGTCAATGTATGTTCGGAATGCGCAGTTCTTGTCGGTGGGGCGGGGACTTCTAGTCCGGATTTTAAGGCGCTAGCGAAAGAAATTCTAGGAGTAGTGCTTGGGACGGTTAAAGGTGGTTGAAACATCGGTTGCGGAGAGTAAAAATTTACTTTGTTGTATGTAGGTGCTGTGGCAATACGTTTGTTCAGGCGGCTCTTCAATTCCTTGTAAACCACACAGCCTCTGTAGTTTGCAGTATGTTTTTCTCCGCAGTTACTGCATTTCTTCACAGACTTATCTTCCTTATTTTTGGGGCAGTTAGTGGTAGTGTGAGGTCCGCTACAGACAACACATACGGACTTAAGGGTGCAGTATGCCTTGGTGTGGCCGTATTCTTGGCAATTAGTACATTGAACTGGATTGATACGTTTGTGCGGCTCCTCCACGGTGATCCTCCGATGTAGCAAGTACTGTAGATTGTATATTGGATGCACTTCGTTTTTCTTTAGTACCTGGACCTCTGGTTCGAGTTCAATTTTAAATAGTGGCTGCGGAACTTTGTCTTTGTTTAAAATATTAATAGCTGTTTTTGCAGAAAAGTTTTTGACCTTCAGAGCCTCAATTATTTCGGCAGGTGTCACTGTTGCTTCAATGCCCTTAAGTACTACCTGTAGCCTTTTGCAACTTTTTAATTGGTAGGTGTAGTAGTTTTTACCAGCTTCATTTAGGTATTTAGTCACTATACGGTGGTCTGCTTCTGTTTGAATCTGTAGTTTTGTTTCATGAATATTTCCTTTTTTGAGCGGGATAATGTGGAATTTGCTGTCACCAACCAATGCAACGAGTTTATTTACAAGTGCGTTTGTACTCTGTTCTCGTATGAATATAGGTGGAGGCCTGGTCTTTTTGGTTCCCCTACCGTTGTTTCGTTGGGTTGTTCAGTCGCAGAATCAGCCAAGATAGCATATCGGTTTGAATTGTTTACTGCAGAGTTTTCATTGCCGTTGTTGGCTCGATTGATTTTGGGTTGATTACCCGCCTTATTGTTTTGCGGGCTGAGTTTTCTCTTGATTTGGATGTAGCGATCCATGCCAGTCTGCACAGCCGAAATCGTCTTCTGCTTTTGTTTTGGTTCTTCTTTGCGTGCATTATTGTTGTTGCCAATGGTCGGTGTTGCTGCTTTATTTACAGTTGGCACAGCAATACTTAGCTGGGCCGCTGACGACGTTGTTGTTGTGGTAGCAGTGAAAGTTGCTAGGGGGGTCACTGCACTTGTTATTGCAGTGTTACAGTAACCCGGAATGGTCGTTTGGCGCTGCGAGGGGAGCGGGATAGGAGAGGCGGTCTCTTCGCTCCACGGCTTGTGAGCCGAAGCAGGCAGAGAGGGAGAGCAAGAACGCGGTCTGTCGTTCACTGAGGGCAAAAGTGCTCGATCATCGATTTGCGGCGAGACGAAAGAAAAGTATGCATTGTTGCGTTATAAAGAGAGCCGGCGCTCATCTTGTTCACATTGTCGCTGAGTGCGTATGTCGTTTTGATTCATTGTTCTAAGTCTAAATATTACAATATGGTATAATTATTTATTTTAGTAAATAATTACTATAGTCAATAATTGTTAGTTGTGCGAACTGCACTTTGCACTTTGTGTTTAACTTTCACTATACTGTTGTAGTTTTAGAACTTGCTATTCGTAGCTAAAAAAAGAAACACGTCTGCACTCGCCGACGTTCGAACAACAAAAAGGTTTATGTAGTTATGTGTGTGTGTCCATATGGGTGTGCTTGTTTTAAATTGCTACTGCGAGTTGTATAAGTTTTAAATTGCCTTAGGAATATACGTGAACAAAGGACGTTATTAGATAGAGTTTAAGTGAAAAGATATGATATAAAAAAAATGTATTTATACTAGCGTGATACTTTTTGTTGGCATGCCGCCTCTGGGCTGCCGAGAGAAAAGTTTTTTTTTTAGTTTTCTCTTTTGCTGCTGAGGTCGGGTGGACCTATGTCAGGCTAGACATAACCGTGTCGGTATGAGCTACTGCGGCTGTTACCGCTATATATCTCCGGTCTGCAACTATAAAATCCCAATACGTATATCTCTTTATTGTGGCGTGATGATCATCTAAATGACGTCGGAGTCACGTTGAGCTAGGGAGTCGCAACCGTTGTTTACTGATATATCAGCTTGGCGCGTTTCACGGCCCTGTTTTATTCGCAGTGGCTCAGAAATGTCAGTGTTTCGCCGCCCAGTGTATAGTTTTGCAGCCACTGGGGGCTCCTATGTACACGACCGGCCTGGCTGTATTTGACGGCGTGGAAACGCTTTTCAGGGCCGGCCGTGTTTAAATCAAATATCGCTATGAGTATAATTAGCATTGACTATTTGTTTAAACATTCACTGATTATCACCTTTTTGTATGTTTTCACAATGGCTTCCAAACTGTGCGGTCGCGTCTGCTGGCAAAGTTACGCAGCAATTAGCGCTGCTATTCACGGACGTTCAATAACTTTGGCTTTCTTCTAATATAAATTAATATTTATATTTATTTAGCCTTTATTAACTCCGATTTTTAACGTATATATATATTTTTTCTGCAAATGTTTCAATTTAATGACTGGACGGTTTAGCGTCAGTCTGCGCTGCACTCTGATAAAAATGTGACTGCTCGTTGAATTCGCGCCCTTTTATAGACAACGAGAGAGAATATTCGCTCTGCCAATGCACGCGGCATTAGAACGGTTGTTGCCAAAATTAACCGTTGATCATCTTCTCTCTTTATGTTCCCTTTTTCTATCTGCCTTACGCGAGAGCATTGAAATGTGACGACGGCGAATTGGGAATTGTCGTTTGAGTGCGGCAAATTTTTTGAGTGTTTTTTGATAGTTGGACTTTAAGAGAGTTTATGAGTGCAAGCTAGACAACGGCTACTACACCACAGATAATGCTGCGACAGATGTATCGCGAGTAGTCATTAACTGAAGAAAAACAGTGCAAAGGTCGAGCTTGTATTAAACTTTGATGTCTTTTAAGTGGTAAACTCCTAGCTTTTTGCCTACTTCGTTCTGTAACTCATAATATGTTGGACTAAGCTGCTTAGCTACTGAAGCCTTTACAAATACAGGGGCAAGTTTACTGCTGAAATTCTTAGCAGCGTTGCTCTGCGCGAAATTTCTGGCATAAACGGTGTCTCCTACTTTTAGTCGAAGGGATCTACTTCTTAGATTATATCGTCGAGCGTTTACGTCATGAGTGAGGTCTATGTTAACTTTGGCCTTTGCACGAGCCAATTGCATCATATCTGGCCGCTTCAGAGTTGTGTCATCGGTCAACATATTCAGCTTGCGCAAAAGTTCATAATCTTGCCCATTGAGCATCATATTTTGCCCAAAGCATAAATAATACGGAGAATGTCCGGTGCTTCTATGAATATTAGCTCGTATCGGCGCATTAATTTCATTTAGATTCATGTCCCAATTGGTATGTTCCTTGGCAATGTACGCTCTTACGGCCGCTAAAACTGAACGGTTCAGCCGTTCGCTTGCGTTTGCTTGTGGCGAATATATAGGTGTACAAATCTGAGATACTCCGAATTGAGTCAGAAATGCTTTGAAACATCCTGATTTGAATTGTGATCCATTGTCTGTCAATACTGTCTCTGGGACTCCAAACGTATAAAACACATTTTCCAAAAACACGCAGATCTTGCTGGATGTAAATTTCTTTAATGGTTGTAGGAAGTGAGTGTGAGTGTGATCCACCACAATCAAAAGTCCTATATTTCCACTTTTCGATCTAGGATATGGGCCTAAAATGTCCAAATACAACTTTTGGAAAGGTCTGTCTGATGACATTGGCTTTCCCATTGGAGGTCTAAGGATCATATTTGCACTTTTAGTGGATTTGCATATCGAACAGTTTGCTACGAAATTACGAATCTGCCTAACCATGCCAGGCCAAAATAGATAGCGTTTTAACTTAGCGATAAGTCTGGCTGTACCGCAGTAAGCTGAATCTGGAGGATCGTGTGCTCTATGAAGAACATCGTTTATCAAAGCATTCGGAATCCAAAGTTTCCAGGATTCTACTTCCTGCTTTTCTTCTCCACCGGCAAACTCTGTTCGTTTGTATAAAAAGTCATCACGAATTTTCAGATCCGGCAATTTGGATTGATTCTGAATGACGTTTTTCAATAAATCGAGGTATTCTGGTGATTTAAATTCTTTTGATTTTAAATCTATTATTGGACCAGAATCTGCAAATTCAGAGACTTCATTTTCGTCTCGTCGCGATAAAGCGTCAGCAACGACATTCTGAGAACCTTTTCTATGCTGGATTGTACATTCTAAACCGCGTAATTGCAATGCCCATCTGGCCAAGCGCCCTGTAAGATCTTTTTGGTTTAGCAACCATTTTAGCGAAGCATGGTCAGTGATTACTACAAACGCTTGTCCTTCTATGTACGAACGGAATTTCTGTATGCCTTTTAGAACAGCTAAACATTCTAGCTCAGTTACCGTATAGTTGCGTTGTTGTTTAGTTAACTTAACCGACATGTATGCGATTGGTAACTCCGAGCCATCAACGCTCAGTTGGGCTAACACGCAGCCGAGTCCGTGCAGACTGGCATCGCACAACAATAAAAATGGTTTTGAGAAATCTGGTGTGATCAGAATGGGTGCTGATGATAACTTGCCTTTCAACATCTCGAAAGCTCCTTGAGCTTGTGGATTCCACTTGAATTGCTTATTTTTCTTTAAAAGCTCTGTCAGTGGCAGAGTAACGGAAGCATAGCCGTCGACGAAACGTCGATACCATCCTGTCATACCGAGAAATCTTCTCAATTGTTTGACGGTAGTTGGTATCGGAAATTCGTTTATTGCCGTGAGCTTTCCAGGGTCTGTTTTTATTTTACCGTGTCCTATGATAAATCCAAGATATTTTATTTCTTGCATGCAAAATTTGGACTTGGCGATATTTATAGTCAGGTTTGCCTGGCGCAAGTAACCTGCTATTTCGCTTAACAGTACCATATGGGATTCGAAATCTTCCGAGAGCACCAATAGATCATCCAAGTAAACGAATACTCTCGTGCGCAAGTGTGCGGGAATAACTTGGTCCATTAATCGAACTAAAGTTTGTGCAGCGTTGCACAGTCCGAACGGCATGACTTTGTATTGATATAAAGGACGATTTGGAATTGTAAACGCCGTTATTTGGCGTGATTTCTCCTCAAGTGGGATTTGCCAGAAGGCATGCTTCATATCTAAGCCTGTAATGAAACGAGCGGGTGGCAACCTGCTGAGTATTCCATCAACGTGTGGAAGAGGATATGCATCCTTGCGGGTGCATTTATTAATCTCTCTTGAGTCTAGGCATAAGCGAATTTTTTCTCCTTTTCTTACGAGGACACAATTGCTGCTCCATGCGCTCTTAGATTCCTCAATAACGTCCAAAGCGAGCATATTTTGGATCTCAGAGAACATAAGCTTCTCCTTAGCTGGGGATATAGGCCAGTGCCTTTGCTTAATTGCTTTAGCGTCACCTACGTCTATACTGTGTTCGATCACTTTCGTACGGCCTAAACCTTCCTTTTCGAATGATGGAAATTTTAGTTTAACTTGTTCCAGTTCGATACGTTGATGTTCGGTAAGAGAATGGACTTCTGGAGGACCTTCGTCAACGTCCTCATCTCTGCCTACATCAAGCTCATTTACTTGGCCTGAAGTTTGAACTATTTGGTTTAACAGGCCAAAGTCTCGCCAAAAGTCAATGCCAAGATATGCGTCTTGCTTAAGGGTTGGAATTATGTAGAAATCAACTGGCTTGGTCATGGCACGATATGTTATATCACAAACTAATCGACCTATCACTGCACATTCTGAGTTATTTGCTGTCTTGATACGACCTGAAGATTTTTGAACGTTTGGGTGAGATTTCAACTGTGCTGCTGCTTTACCGCCTAGACAGCTGATAGTCGCTCCCGAATCTAGAAGAGCGACAAATGAATGCCCGTCTAATCGAATGTCTGTATATAAACGATTATCGTTATTCATAAAAATGGCTGAAACTAGTTTATGCCGGCACGCGCGTACTTTCTTCCAAAAGACGCGCATACGGACTGTGGAACGTTTGGTTTTCTTCCGGGGCTCGTAACTGTCCACGTGACCGAAAATTCGACTACGTGTCTCCAGATAATGTGCCAGTCTCTCATGGAACGGCTTATATACTTTGTTAATACTTGTATTTTCTTTGGTGTTATTTTGTAGGGCTGGGGTTTGGTTCAGATCTGTTGAATGTTGTTGGATCTGATTATTCACGTCTGGGTTTATTGTCGTGGATGCGTCAGTACGGATCTGGCCTGCGCATCCACTGACGAGTTTTCCGGATTGTTACAATGGATACAATTGGATTTTCCGGCTTGTTACAATGGATACAACGTTTGCTGCCCCGCACCCGTAACAAAAAATAGATCTAGGCTCAAGACAATAGTCATAGCGGTGACCTACTTTTCCGCAGTTCCAGCACTTCATACTTTTACGCTGAATCGCGGCTATTTCTGTTTGTTCGTCAAGCTCTGAAACGAAGGGACGCTGCTGTCTATAGGACTGCTGTCTGGTTTGTTTGCAAAACTGCTCGTGAGTGCGGATTTCCTCACGTAGTAGAACTAATGTTATTATGCCCAAATGCATTAGTTCATAACGCAGCGACATTTTGGAATTCCTAATTAAAATTCGCACTAATGATTCTTCTGCAATAGAGTTACGCAAACGGCTAACGAGTTTTTCAATTTCAAACTGAAATTCTTCAAACGGCTCTCGGAAACAAGGCGAATTGTTTCCTGGAATTTATGGAATCCCATATATCCATATCTGTGTCTTCGTCTTCATATTTCTTTCGAAACTCTTCACAGAATTTTTCCCATGTGAAACAAGGATGGTTTCTATGGAATTTCCAAAACCAATCACTGGCTTTGTCTCCTAAAAGCAAATGTAAATGATCGCAAAGTAAGTTATGATCACCGTATAGGTTTTGTCTAGTCATTGGACGAACTCTGTACAGAAAATCTTCTGTAGAAATACCGTGTTTCGATCCATCAAACTTCAATCTTCAATTGAGAATGATATTCGACACTTTCTCTGGTGGAATTGAACAATATCCTCTAGGTAAAGTTGGACTACTGCCAGTGGTTTGGCTTGTCGGACGCTGAGTAGTCTGTCCTGCCCTGACATTAGAATTCATTTCCTGTTGACTTCCGTTATTTATGTGAATGTTTGCGAATTGTGATTGAATCAGGGCTGACAAGTTTCGCGTTAGTTGCTGCTCTTGTCGTTGCATGGCTGACTGAATTATTTTATCTATATCTTCCCTGTTTCTTTCTTTCAATGGATCCAGATGGTCAGACTGCTCTGATTTGCTTCATCGTTCTGCATCGCACGTTGTGCAGACCTAGTGGTCATGCCTCTACGTGTAGTGCCACCTCTGCGGTGTCTATTATTACGTTTATTGCTGTTTTGATCTGTGTTCTGGTCAGGCGTTAGCATTATTGGGTCAGGGTGTTGCCTGTTGCACTCAATTCAGCGGCCAAATTGTTGTTTGACAATGATAACTGTCTGGCTGTGCAAGGGTTTTCGCAAGTGGGGCAAATATTTGTATGTTGCAACGCTCTCTGTATACTCTCCTGGTGAAACCTATGTTGGCATGGGGACGTTGCTATTAAATTGTTTGGTTGCATTGGCTGGTGGCAGCAACCGCAGAAGGGATCTTGTTGTTGTAAAATATTACTGAGATCTTCTGTGCTGTATCTTACTGACATATTTATAGTTTTTCTGTTCATATAATTATTGGTTCATCGCTTTCCAAAATAAATACTCCATAATGTGTTTAAAAATATAACCTGCATATAGCTTATTGATAAACTAAAGGATTCTATTGCTCTACTCAAGACTGACTGTTGCTAATATTGGTCGAGTTTTCCCAAAAATATTCTAGGTGCTCGCGGTTCCTAATATTTGCTATCGAAAGCCTTATAGTAGTTTATTATTTAAAGGATAATTATATTTAGCAAATTTTGCCGTCACTGACTACAGGCTCAGTATGGTCGACTGACCCGATTAAAACGAGAAAGATCGCGATTCCGATATCTGAGATTCTGTTATCCTGACGCCATATTGCTATACACATTCTCCCATTTCTAAAAATGGAGATTCCCAAACATGAGAATTATTCGGCAACTTCCAGGCTTATCTCGGTCGATATATCCAAATTTTATGAATTGTAATCGCGATTCTCGAAAATAAGTTGCTGGGTTGCATAACATCAAATCTGGGAAAATCATTTCGTTTTGAATTTTCTAAAAGATGAAATTTTTAATGGCTGGATTCAAAGAGCATTTTGTTAGGTCGAACGTGGTGTTATGTTAATATTACGGGATTTGTACTTCGGTTCTTTAAAGTTATTCTTGGGCTTGTATACATGTTGCAGCCTGAAGGCCATGCCCTTTTCTCTTGATTGAGATTAAAACTATCGTACTAAGAATCGAGAAATTTTTCCTGTACTGTTCAGACCTTTCGGGTTGGGCCTCAATTACTTTTGTAATTGGTGAGAAGTAAGATCTGTAAATTTTCCATTACATCTCGAGCTCCACGCTTAAGCGCCAATTATTTTTAAAAAGAAATACTTTTAATAAATACTTGGCTAAAAAGAAATCCTCCTTAGGCCCTTCGGTTGGGCTCTAATTACTTTCTGTAATTGGTTAAGGAGTAGGATCTGTGACTTTTCCATACCTCTCGGGCCCCCGCGTTGGGCGCCAATTATTTTCTACCCTATGTAGCGAGTGGAATTGCTGTTGTGTATATACCACTAGTGTTGACTATATGCTTGGCTAAGAAGGTTCGTGCACTTCTGGCTTCTCTCTGGTCTAAGCTCGCCGGATGGGGTGTGGGTTCTTTTCTTGCCTATACATATACGCACTACGGGAAAAATAATGAATAAGTGCACTACGGAATTGAAAATCGACAACTAAATTGTATTCAAATAAACCACGCTGTTTATGGATGCTATATGCTGGTCATATTATGCTAGGATACTTGGATGTTGATCGTATCCCGCTCTGTACCCTCCCTACCATGATAGCTCGCGGACTTCTCGGCTATCCCTTATTTAATACTACGTAAAAGTATTAAATTTCACTATTATGGGTATTCATTTGGTCGGCGATGAACCGCATTAAATTATTAGATTGGCATGATTAGGTTAACATTATAATTCATTTTGATTTTATTCATTCGGTTTAAGGTATTTTAACGTAAAAATATTTAGAGATTTCATGTTCAAATTCAAGGGCAATAACAATTCGTTATAAAAAGAGCAAGAGGATATTTAAATGAACGCGCAGTAGCTTCACTTCTTTTTACGACAAGGGAAATTCACAACTATTTCATATAGATAAATATTTATATGGACCACTACAAAACATAACTACCTTGGCTATGCAGATGGCATACCATTGACAAGATCAATTATTCACATACATTTTGTTACTCACAGATGATATCCGCTGAATCGATGGGCCCTTCGATGTCGCTGCTGTGCTGTCTTGGAAAAGGGTTTATGTAGTTATGTGTGTGTGTCCATATGGGTGTGCTTGTTTTAAATTGCTACTGCGAGTTGTATAAGTTTTAAATTGCCTTAGGAATATACGTGAACAAAGGACGTTATTAGATAGAGTTTAAGTGAAAAGATATGATATAAAAAAAATGTATTTATAGTAGCGTGATACTTTTTGTTGGCATGCCGCCTCTGGGCTGCCGAGAGAAAAGTTTTTTTTTTAGTTTTCTCTTTTGCTGCTGAGGTCGGGTGGACCTATGTCAGGCTAGACATAACCGTCTCGGTATGAGCTACTGCGGCTGTTACCGCTATATATCTCCGGTCTGCAACTATAAAATCCCGATACGTATATCTCTTTATTGTGGCGTGATGATCATCTAAATGACGTCGGAGTCATGTTGAGCTAGGGAGTCGCAACCGTTGTTTACTGATATATCAGCTTGGCGCGTTTCACGGCCCTGTTTTATTCGCAGTGGCTCAGAAATGTCAGTGTTTCGCCGCCCAGTGTATAGTTTTGCAGCCACTGAGGGCTCCTATGTACACGACCGGCCTGGCTGTATTTGACGGCGTGGAAACGCTTTTCAGGGCCGGCCGTGTTTAAATCAAATATCGCTATGAGTAAAGATATATATAATTAGCATTGACTATTTGTTTAAACATTCACTGAATATCACCTTTTTGTATGTTTTCGCAATGGCTTCCAAACTGTGCGGTCACGTCTGCTGGCAAAGTTACGCAGCAATTAGCGCTGCTATTCACGGACGTTCAATAACTTTGGCTTTCTTCTAATATAAATTAATATTTATATTTATTTAGCCTTTATTAACTCCGATTTTTAACGTATATATATATTTTTTCTGCAAATGTTTCAATTTAATGACTGGACGGTTTAGCGTCAGTCTGCGCTGCACTCTGATAAAAATGTGACTGCTCGTTGAATTCGCGCCCTTTTATAGACAACGAGAGAGAATATTCGCTCTGCCAATGCACGCGGCATTAGAACGGTTGTTGCCAAAATTAACCGTTGATCATCTTCTCTCTTTATGTTCCCTTTTTCTGCCTTACGCGAGAGCATTGAAATGTGAATTGGGAATTGTCGTTTGAGTGCGGCAAATTATTTGAGTGTTTTTTGATAGTTGGACTTTAAGAGAGTTTATGAGTGCAAGCTAGACAACGGCTACTACAAATGCCATAACGGTGCTCTCACTTTAGCTGCTGTCTATTGCCCACCTCGCTTCACAATCTCTGAGGAAAAATTCACAACACTTTTTGACTCGTTTGGTGAAAGGTTTGCTGCAGCTGGCGATTGGAATGCCAAACACATGTACTGGGGATCTCGGATAGCGAACCTCAAAGGAAAACAGCTGTACAACGCAATCATCAAACCGCAACGCAAACTAAACTATGTTTCCCCGGGAGCGCCTACATACTGGCCAGCAGATCCCATGAAGCTTCCAGATTTGATTGACTTTGCCATCACAAAAAGGATATCCCAATCAATGATTACAGCTGAGGCACTTCCAGAACTCTGATCTGATTACTGTCCGGTGCTCTTTCATCTTTTATACCAGCTACAACACATCGAGCGACCGTATAGGCTTACAAGCAATAGGACCAACTGGGCTAGGTACAAAAAATACGTTTGTTCCCATACCGGGTTTTCTAGTCAGTCCCCTGGAAACCGAGCAAGACATTGATCAGTTTGTTGGTGATATAGAATCAATACTTGTTGCAGCAGCAAAAGCGTCAACTCCACAAGACAACCATGTATGCAGTATAAAGTTTAACAAGACAAGTAGAGATACTGAACTGCTTGTGCTTGAAAAACGACGACTTCGAAGGGAGTGGCAGGAGCACAGATTACCTGGCGCAAAGAGTAGATTAAAAGCAGCTTCTCGCAGACTTACCAAAGCGCTTAAGAAAGAAGAAGCGGACGCACAACTAAGGTACATCGAGAATCTCACCCCCACAGGCACAAAGAACTCGTTGTGGAAAGCCCACAGGAACCTACAGGCACCAACAGAAACTGTTGTACCTCTCCGTAACTCTACCGGAAACTGGTCTCGCAGTGACACGGACAGAGCAAGAGTCTTCGCTGATCATCTTAAAAAAGTATTTCAACCAAATCCAGCGACTAACTCATTTATTCTCCCGCCTTTTACTGCATCTGACTTAGCACCACAAGACCAAGCGAGATAACGAAAGTCATTAAAGAGCAACTAAAGACTGGAAAAACGCCTGGCTACGACTTAATAACCCCGAAAATGATCATCGAACTCCCAATGTGTGCAGTTCTACGAATCTGCTTGCTCTTCAACGCAATTACTAAAATTGGATACTTCCCTCAAAAGTGGAAGAAATCAGTTATAATTATGATCCCTAAGCCTGGGAAAGACAAAACACAGCCATCATCATACAGGCCAATAAGCTTACTTACTTGTCTCTCCAAGCTATTTGAAAAAATGCTGCTGCTACGTATTAGCCCCCACCTCAAAACACACAACACACTCCCATCGCACCAATTTGGTTTTCGGGCAAAACATGGAGCCATTGAACAGGTTAACCGCATCACAACAGAAATTCGCACTGCCTTTGAACATCGTGAATATTGCACAGCTCTATTCTTAGACGTTGCACAAGCATTCGATAGAGTATGGCTGGATGGACTTATGTTTAAAATAATCAAACTGCTGCCTCAAAACATACATAAGCTTCTAAAGTCTTACTTATATAAAAGAGTGTTCGCGATTAGATGCAGTTCAAGCACTTCAAGCGATTGTACTATAGAAGCCGAAGTGCCTCAAGGAATTGTTCCGGGCCTGTTGAATGTTCTGAATTGGTATTACTCAACGTCGGAGTAATATCAACTGTATTGTTATTGTTTATATTAATTTGCTTGCCCCAGGTGCATAACCATGTGGCAGAGGTCGCCGCAATAAGTACAAAACAAATTGGGCTGCGGAGTAAAATGAGTAGTCAAGTGAGAGTTACTTTTCATACTGATTTAATATTCGGTTTTGTAGGCTTTATATACATGTTTCTTACAAGCTAGGTATTTACATAGGTTACATGCATGATAATAAAAGACAACTGTTATTTATCTAGGTCTAAAGATATCTGCTGATTTATGGCATGCAGATGGTGCGAAATCGTGCATCTGCATGCATAAAGATAAACGGCCATTATTTACTAAATCCGTCTGCATATCAGTGAACGGTCAGTATATGTTGTGTCCGTATGCATATCAGCGAGGGTCAGTGCATATCAGTAAAGGATCACTGTTGATTTAGGTATGTGTGAAACGTACCCTGTCCCCTATCTGTTTAAGATAGCAGTGTATCCGCGTGTCATCTGCAGCGTACGATTTTCTGCAGTTATGTAAAATCGTACAGGGCCCAATCAGTAGATATATAATGCGGGTTCTGGGACAGGAAGTGGAATGGGGAGTAAAAATTAATGGGGTGTGACGAGGGGGGGTTAGGTAATTAAGGTACCTAATTAGCATATTTAATGGGTTTTTTTGGGGTGATCGGTCAATTTAGGGTCCTAATTAGCATATTTAATGTGTTTTTTGGGCTAGATCGGGACAAAAAGTGGGGTGGTTAGGGGTGCGTGACGAGGGGTCAGGAGTTAAGGAATCTAATTAGCATATTTTCTGGGTTTTTCTGGGACAAAAAGTAGGGTGGTTAGGGGTGCGTGACGAGGGGTCAGAAATTTAGGGTCTTAATTAGCATAATAGCTGGGTGTTATGTATTATAAAAATGAGCATGCATGATCATGTTTACATACGCACGTGTTAGGGTTTGTGGGTGAATGCATGCGTCAGTGCACACATGCATGTGTGACGAGGGGTCAGAAATTTAGGGTCCTAATTCGGTGATGAATTAGGGTGGGGAGTGTTAAAGGTTAACAGGTGAGTATATGCAAATGAGCATGCATGATCATGTTTACATACGCACGTGTTAGGGTGTGTGGGTGAATGTATGCGTCAGTGCACACACGCATGTGACTCATAGGGATCGCTGCGTTGACGAGGGTAATATTTGAGAGGCCGGGACACCCTACCACAACATGTTAATGTGTGTATCGCCTCTTTTGTGACCCTAGCCGTGACCGTGAGCATGAAAACGCTAAGGGTGTCCTCAAGCGTGCTAATTGATTAAATGTGTAAACAGCTACCGTCACAACTTGTTGATTATGTATGCGTGTGTATGATCAGTAACCCTATTTTAATATGCTAATTTTCTAATTGATAATTCAGTGTGAGAAATTTCACATGACACCCCCCATGTGATAGTAGTATCCCTATCATGATATGTTAATGTGTAAACAAAACACTGTAACCTGTTTTCCTAACGGTTTACTATGTTTGTTCGCACCTGTTCTCCTGTT
>JAEIFS010000703.1:0-31320 GCA_018904165.1 Zaprionus camerounensis
TCCGACTTCCGTCTTCCGACTCCCCATCCGACTTCCGATCCGACTCACGACTATCGACTCACGACTATCGACTACCGACGACTTCGACTCACGACTTTCGACTCACGACTATCGACTCACGACTATCGACTACGACTTTCGACTCCCGACTATCGACTCTCACGACTATCGACTCACGACTATCGACTCACGACTATCGACTCACGACTATCGACTCCCACGACTATCGACTCACGACTATCGACTCACGACTATTCGACCGACTCACGACTATCGACTCACGACTATCGACTCACGACTATCGACTCACGACTATCGACTCACGACTATCGACTCACGACTATCGACTCACGACTATCGACTCCGACTATTGATCGACTATCGACTATCGACTATCGACTACCGACTACCGACTTCCGACTTACGACTTCGACTACTACGGACTCACGACTATCGACTCACGACTTTCGACTCACGACTATCGACTCACGACTATCGATTCACGACTATCGACTCACGACAACCGACTAACGACAACCGACTTACGACAACCGACTACCAACAACTGAGAACTGACTTTCGAATTCCGACTCATGACTATCGACTCACGACATCCGACTCACGACAACCGACTACCAGCAACCGAGAACCGACTTCCGTCTTCCGTCTTCCGACTTACGTCTTCCGACTTACGTCTTCCGACTTCCGTCTTTCGAATCCGTCTTCCGACTTCCGCTTCCGACTTCCCACTTCCGACTTCCGTCTTCCGACTCACGACTCACGACTATCGACTACCGACGACCGACTACAGACTTCCGACTTACTACTACCGACTTACGACTACCGACTCACTATCAACAGTCGATAACCGCCTCCGACCGACTATACCGATACGACCGACTACCGACAACCTACCGACTATCGACTTCACGACTCCCGACTACCAACAACCGACAACCGACTCACGACAACCGACTCACGACTATCAATTCACGACTATCGACTCTCGACTATCGACTCACGACTATCGACTCACGTTTATCGACTCACGACTATCGACTCACGACTATCGACTCACGACTATCGACTCACGACTATCAACTTACGACTATCGACTCACGACTATCGACTCACGACTATCGACTCACGACTATCGACTCACGACTATCGACTCACGACTATCGACTCACGACTATCGACACGACTATCGACTCACG
The DNA here is from genome assembly GCA_018904165.1 of Zaprionus camerounensis. Lineage (NCBI taxonomy): Eukaryota > Metazoa > Arthropoda > Insecta > Diptera > Drosophilidae > Zaprionus > Zaprionus camerounensis. The sequence continues at coordinate 1,218 of JAEIFS010000703.1, forward strand.
ACTATCGACTCACGACTATCGACTCACGACTATCGACTCGACTATCGACTCCGACTATCCGACTTCCGACTTCCGACTTCCGACTACCGACTTTCGACTTCCGTCTTCCGACTCACGACTATCGACTCACGACTATCGACTCCGACTATCGACTCACGACTATCGACTCCACGACTATCGACTCACGACTATCGACTCACGACTATCGACTCACGACTATCGACTCACGACTATCGACTCACGACTATCGACTCACGACTATCACTCGACTCACGACTATCGACTCACGACTATCGACTCACGACTATCGACTCCGACTATCGACTCACGACTATCGACTCACGACTATCGACTCACGACTATCGACTCACGACTATCGACTCACGACTATCGACTCACGACTATCGACTCACGACTATCGACTCACGACTATCGACTCACGACTATCGACTCACGACTATCGACTCACGACTATAGACTCACGACTATCGACTCACGACTATCGACTCACGACTATCGACTCACGACTATCGACTCACGACTATCGACTCACGACTATCGACTCACGACTATCGACTCACGACTATTGAGTCACAAGTATCGACTCACGACTATCGACTACCGACGACCGACTACCGACTTCCGACTTACGACTTACTACTACGGACTCACGACTATCGACTCACGACTTTCGACTCACGACTATCGACTCACGACTATCGATTCACGACTATCGACTCACGACAACCGACTAACGACAACCGACTTACGACAACCGACTACCAACAACTGAGAACTGACTTTCGAATTCCGACTCATGACTATCGACTCACGACATCCGACTCACGACAACCGACTACCAGCAACCGAGAACCGACTTCCGTCTTCCGTCTTCCGACTTACGTCTTCCGACTTACGTCTTCCGACTTCCGTCTTTCGAATCCGTCTTCCGACTTCCGCTTCCGACTTCCCACTTCCGACTTCCGTCTTCCGACTCACGACTCACGACTATCGACTACCGACGACCGACTACAGACTTCCGACTTACTACTACCGACTTACGACTACCGACTCACGACTATCAACAGCCGATAACCGCCTTCCGATTTCCGACTATCGACTCACGACAACCGACTCACGACTACCGACAACCGATAACCGACTTCCGACTACCGACTATCGATTCACGACTCCCGACTACCAACAACCGACAACCGACTCACGACAACCGACTCACGACTATCAATTCACGACTATCGACTCTCGACTATCGACTCACGACTATCGACTCACGTTTATCGACTCACGACTATCGACTCACGACTATCGACTCACGACTATCGACTCACGACTATCAACTTACGACTATCGACTCGCGACTATCGACTCACGACTATCGACTCACGACTATCGACTCACGACTATCGACTCACGACTATCGACTCACGACTATCGACTCACGACTATCGACTCACGACTATCGACTCACGACTATCGACTCACGACTATCGACTCACGACTATCGACTCACGACTATCGACTCACGACAACCGACTCACGACAACCGACTCACGACAACCGACTACCAGCAATCGAGAACCGACTTCCGTCTTCCGACTTCCGTCTTCCGACTTCCCACTTCCGACTTCCGTCTTCCGACTCACGACTATCGACTCACGACTATCGTATCGACTATCGACTCACGACTATCGACTCACGACTATCGACTCACGACTATCGACTCACGACTATCGACTCACGACTATAGACTCACGACTATCGACTCACGACTATCGACTCACGACTATCGACTCACGACTATCGACTCACGACTTTCGACTCACGACTATCGACTCACGACTATTGAGTCACAAGTATCGACTCACGACTATCGACAGCCGATAACCGCCTTCCGATTTCCGACTATCGACTTCCGACTATCGACTCAGGACTATCGACTCACGACTATCGACTCACGACTATCGACTCACGACTATCGACTCACGACTATCGACTTACGACTATCGACTCACGACTATCGACTCACGACTATCGACTCACGACTATCGACTCACGACTATCGACTACCGACGACCGACTACCGACTTACGACTTACTACTACCGACTCACGACTACCGACTCACGACTATCGACAGCCGATAACCGCCTTCCGACTTCCGACTATCGACTCACGACAACCGACTCACGACTACCGACAACCGATAACCGACTATCGACTCACGACTATCGACTACCGACGACCGACTACCGACTTACGACTTACTACTACCGACTCACGACTACCGACTTACGACTATCGACAGCCGATAACCGCCTTCCGACTTCCGACTATCGACTCACGACAACCGCCTTCCGACTTCCGACTATCGACTCACGACAACCGACTCACGACTACCGACAACCGATAACCGACTACCGACTACCGACTCACCGATTCCGACTACCGACTACCAACAACCGACAACCGACTCACGACAACCGACTCACGACAACCGACTCACGACTATCAATTCACGACTATGGACTCTCGACTATCGACTCACGACTATCGACTCACGACTATCGACTCACGACTATTGAGTCATGACTATCGACTCACGACTATCGACTACCGACGGCCGACTACCGACTTACGACTTACTACTACCGACTCACGACTACCGACTCACGACTACCGAATCACGACTATCGACAGCCGATAACCGCCTTCCGACTTCCGACTATCGACTCACCACAACCGCCTTCCGACTATCGACTCACGACAACCGACTCGACTACCGACAACCGATAACCGACTACCGACTATCGATTCACGACTATCGACTATCGACTCACGACTATCGACTCACGACTATCGACTGACGTTTATCGACTCACGACTATCGACTACTGACTGCCGACTTCCGACTTACTACTACCGACTTACGACTACTGTTTCACGACTACCGACAACCGATAACCGCCTTCCGACTACCGACTATCGACTCACGCCAACCGACTCTCGACTACCGACAACCCATAACAGACTACCGACTACCGATTCACGACTACCGACTACCAACAACCGACAACCGACTCACGACAACCGACTCACGACAGCCGACTCACGACAACCGACTCACGACAACCGACTCACGACAACCGACTCACGACAACCGAGAACCGGCTTCCGTCTTCCGACTTCCGACTTCCGTCTTCCGTCTTCCGCCTTCCGTCTTCCGACTTCCGTCTTGCGACTCACGGCTATCGACTCACGACTATCGACTCACGTTTATCGACGCACGACTATCGACTCACGACTATCGACTCACGACTATCGACTCACGACTATCGACTCACGACAACCGACTCACGACAACCGACTCACGACTATCGACTCACGACTATCGACTCACGACTATCGCCTCACGACTTTCGACTCACGACTATCAACTCACGACTATCGACTCACGACTATCGACTCACGACTATCGACTCACGACTATCGACTCACGACTATCGATTCTCGACTATCGACTCACGACTATCGACTCACGACTATCGACTGACGTTTATCGACTCACGACTATCGACTCAAGACTATCGACTACTGACTGCCGACTTCCGACTTACTACTACCGACTTACGACTACTGTTTCACGACTACCGCCAACCGATAACCGCCTTCCGTCTACCGACTATCGACTCACGCCAACCGACTCACGACTATCAATTCACGACTTTCGACTCTCGACTATCGACTCACGACTATCGACTCACGACTTTCGACTCACGACTATCGACTCACGACTTTCGACTCACGACTATCGACTCACGACTATCGACTCACGACTATCGACTCACGACTATCGACTCACGACTATCGACTCACGTTTATCGACTCACGACTACCGACTCACGACTATCGACAGCCGATAACCGCCTTCCGATTTCCGACTATCGACTCACGACAACCGACTCACGACTACCGACAACCGATAACCGACTTCCGACTACCGACTATCGATTCACGACTCCCGACTACCAACAACCGACAACCGACTCACGACAACCGACTCACGACTATCAATTCACGACTATCGACTCTCGACTATCGACTCTCGACTATCGACTCACGTTTATCGACTCACGACTATCGACTCACGACTATCGACTCACGACTATCGACTCACGACTATCGACTTACGACTATCGACTCACGACTATCGACTCACGACTATCGACTCACGACTATCGACTCACGACTATCGACTCCAGGACTATCGACTCACGACTATCGACTCACGACTATCGACTCACGACTATCGACTCACGACTATCGACTCACGACTATCGACTCACGACTTTCGACTCACGACTATCGACTCCGACTATCGACTCACGACTATCGACTCACGACTATCGACTCCGACTATCGACTCACGACTATCGACTCACGACTATCGACTCACGACTATCGACTCACGACTATCGACTCACGACTATCGACTCACGACTATCGACTCACGACTATCGACTCACGACTATCGACTCACGACTATCGACTCACGACTATCGACTCACGACTATTGAGTCACAAGTATCGACTCACGACTATCGACTACCGACGACCGACTACCGACTTCCGACTTACGACTTACGACTACGGACTCACGACTATCGACTCACGACTTTCGACTCACGACTATCGACTCACGACTATCGATTCACGACTATCGACTCACGACAACCGACTAACGACAACCGACTTACGACAACCGACTACCAACAACTGATGAACTGACTTTCGAATTCCGACTCACGACTATCGACTCACGACATCCGACTCACGACAACCGACTACCAGCAACCGAGAACCGACTACCGACTTCCGTCTTCCGTCTTCCGACTTACGTCTTCCGACTTACGTCTTCCGACTTACTCCGACTTTCGAATCCGACTTCCGACTTCCGACTCCGACTTCCGACTTCCGACTTCCGTCTTCCGACTCACGACTCACGACTATCGACTACCGACGACCGACTACAGACTTCCGACTTACTACTACCGACTTACGACTTCGACTCACGACTATCAACAGCCGATAACCGCCTTCCGATTTCCGACTATCGACTCACGACAATCGACTCACGACTACCGACAACCGATAACCGACTTCCGACTACCGACTATCGATTCACGACTCCCGACTACCGACAACCGACAACCGACTCACGACAACCGACTCCGACTATCAATTCACGGCTATCGACTCTCGACTATCGACTCACGACTATCGACTCACGTTTATCGACTCACGACTATCGACTCACGACTATCGACTCACGACTATCGACTCACGACTATCGACTTACGACTATCGACTCACGACTATCGACTCACGACTATCGACTCACGACTATCGACTCACGACTATCGACTCACGACTATCGACTCACGACTATCGACTCACGACTATCGACTCACGACAATCGACTCACGACAACCGACTCACGACAACCGACTACCAGCAATCGAGAACCGACTTCCGTCTTCCGACTTCCGTCTTCCGACTTCCCACTTCCGACTTCCGTCTTCCGACTCACGACTATCGACTCACGACTATCGACTCACGACTATCGACTCACGACTATCGACTCACGACTATCGACTCACGACTATCGACTCACGACTATCGACTCACGACTATCGACTCACGACTATCGACTCACGACTATCGACTCACGACTATCGACTCACGACTATCGACTCACGACTATCGACTCGACTATCACGACTATCGACTCCGACTATCGACTCACGACTATCGACTCACGACTATCGAGTCACAACGACTATCGACTCACGACTATCGACGAGCCGACTAACCGCCTTCCGATTTCCGACTATCGACTTCCGACTATCGACTCACGACTATCGACTCACGACTATCGACTCACGACTATCGACTCACGACTATCGACTCACGACTATCGACTCACGACTATCGACTCACGACTATCGACTCACGACTATCGACTCACGACTATCGACTCACGACTATTGAGTCACAAGTATCGACTCACGACTATCGACTACCGACGACCGACTACCGACTTCCGACTTACGACTTACTACTACGGACTCACGACTATCGACTCACGACTTTCGACTCACGACTATCGACTCACGACTATCGATTCACGACTATCGACTCACGACAACCGACTAACGACAACCGACTTACGACAACCGACTACCAGCAATCGAGAACCGACTTCCGTCTTCCGACTTCCGTCTTCCGACTTCCCACTTCCGACTTCCGTCTTCCGACTCACGACTATCGACTCACGACTATCGACTCACGACTATCGACTCACGACTATCGACTCACGACTATCGACTCACGACTATCGACTCACGACTATCGACTCACGACTATAGACTCACGACTATCGACTCACGACTATCGACTCACGACTATCGACTCACGACTATCGACTCACGACTTTCGACTCACGACTATCGACTCACGACTATTGAGTCACAAGTATCGACTCACGACTATCGACAGCCGATAACCGCCTTCCGATTTCCGACTATCGACTTCCGACTATCGACTCAGGACTATCGACTCACGACTATCGACTCACGACTATCGACTCACGACTATCGACTCACGACTATCGACTTACGACTATCGACTCACGACTATCGACTCACGACTATCGACTCACGACTATCGATACGACTATCGACTACCGACGACCGACTACCGACTTACGACTTACTACTACCGACTCACGACTACCGACTCACGACTATCGACAGCCGATAACCGCCTTCCGACTTCCGACTATCGACTCACGACAACCGACTCACGACTACCGACAACCGATAACCGACTATCGACTCACGACTATCGACTACCGACGACCGACTACCGACTTACGACTTACTACTACCGACTCACGACTACCGACTCACGACTATCGACAGCCGATAACCGCCTTCCGACTTCCGACTATCGACTCACGATAACCGCCTTCCGACTTCCGACTATCGACTCACGACAACCGACTCACGACTACCGACAACCGATAACCGACTACCGACTACCGACTATCGATTCACGACTACCGACTACCAACAACCGACAACCGACTCACGACAACCGACTCACGACAACCGACTCACGACTATCAATTCACGACTATGGACTCTCGACTATCGACTCACGACTATCGACTCACGACTATCGACTCACGACTATTGAGTCATGACTATCGACTCACGACTATCGACTACCGACGGCCGACTACCGACTTACGACTTACTACTACCGACTCACGACTACCGACTCACGACTACCGAATCACGACTATCGACAGCCGATAACCGCCTTCCGACTTCCGACTATCGACTCACCACAACCGCCTTCCGACTATCGACTCACGACAACCGACTCACGACTACCGACAACCGATAACCGACTACCGACTATCGACTCACGACTATCGACTGACGTTTATCGACTCACGACTATCGACTACTGACTGCCGACTTCCGACTTACTACTACCGACTTACGACTACTGTTTCACGACTACCGACAACCGATAACCGCCTTCCGACTACCGACTATCGACTCACGCCAACCGACTCTCGACTACCGACAACCCATAACAGACTACCGACTACCGATTCACGACTACCGACTACCAACAACCGACAACCGACTCACGACAACCGACTCGACAGCCGACTCACGACAACCGACTCGACAACCGACTCACGACAACCGACTCACGACAACCGAGAACCGGCTTCCGTCTTCCGACTTCCGACTTCCGTCTTCCGTCTTCCGCCTTCCGTCTTCCGACTTCCGTCTTGCGACTCACGGCTATCGACTCACGACTATCGACTCACGACTATCGACTCACGACTATCGACTCACGACTATCGACTCACGACTATCGACTCCCGACTATCGACTCACGACTACCGACTCACGACTACCGACTCACGACTATCGACTCACGACTATCGACTCACGACTATCGCCTCACGACTTTCGACTCACGACTATCGACTCACGACTATCGACTCACGACTATCGACTCACGACTATCGACTCACGACTATCGACTCACGACTATCGATTCTCGACTATCGACTCACGACTATCGACTCACGACTATCGACTGACGTTTATCGACTCACGACTATCGACTCAAGACTATCGACTACTGACTGCCGACTTCCGACTTACTACTACCGACTTACGACTACTGTTTCACGACTACCGACAACCGATAACCGCCTTCCGACTACCGACTATCGACTCACGCCAACCGACTCACGACTATCAATTCACGACTTTCGACTCTCGACTATCGACTCACGACTATCGACTCCGACTTTCGACTCACGACTATCGACTCACGACTTTCGACTCACGACTATCGACTCACGACTATCGACTCACGACTATCGACTCACGACTATCGACTCACGACTATCGACTCACGTTTATCGACTCACGACTACCGACTCACGACTATCGACAGCCGATAACCGCCTTCCGATTTCCGACTATCGACTCACGACAACCGACTCACGACTACCGACAACCGATAACCGACTTCCGACTACCGACAACCGACTATCGACTCACGACAACCGACTCACGACTATCAATTCACGACTATCGACTCTCGACTATCGACTCACGACTATCGACTCACGTTTATCGACTCACGACTATCGACTCACGACTATCGACTCACGACTATCGACTCACGACTATCGACTTACGACTATCGACTCACGACTATCGACTCACGACTATCGACTCACGACTATCGACTCACGACTATCGACTCACGACTATCGACTCACGACTATCGACTCACGACTATCGACTCACGACTATCGACTCACGACTATCGACTCACGACAACCGACTCACGACAACCGACTCACGACAACCGACTACCAGCAACCGAGAACCGACTTCCGTCTTCCGACTTCCGACTTCCGACTTCCGTCTTCCGACTCACGACTATCGACTCACGACTATCGACTCACGACTATCGACTCACGACTATCGACTCACGACTATCGACTCACGACTATCGACTCACGACTATCGACTCACGACTATCGACTCACGACTATCGACTCACGACTATCGACTCACGACTATCGACTCACGACTATCGACACGATAACCGACTTCCGATTTTATCGACTTCCGACTATCGACTCGACTATCGACTCACGACTATCGACTCACGACTATCGACTCACGACTATCGACTCACGACTATCGACTTACGACTATCGACTCACGACTATCGACTCACGACTATCGACTCACGACTATCGACTCACGACTATCGACTCACGACTATCGACTCACGACTATCGACAACCGACTATCGACTCACGACTATCGACTCACGACAACCGACTCACGACAACCCGACTACCAGCAACCGAGAACCGACTGCCGACTTCCGACTTCCGTCTTCCGACTTCCCACTTCCGACTTCCGTCTTCCGACGACTATCGACTCACGACTATCGACTATCGACTCACGACTATCGACTCACGACTATCGACTCACGACTATCGACTCACGACTATCGACTCACGACTATCGACTCACGACTATCGACTCACGACTATCGACTCACGACTATCGACTCACGACTATCGACTCACGACTATCGACTCACGACTATCGACTCACGACTATCGACTCACGACTATCGACTCACGACTATCGACTCACGACTACCGACTCACGACAACCGACTCACGACAACCGACTACCAGCAACCGAGAACCGACTTCCGTCTTCCGACTTCCGACTTCCGACTTCCCACTTCCGACTTCCGTCTTCCGACTCACGACTATCGACTCACGACTATCGACTCCCGACTATCGACTCCCGACTATCGACTTACGACTATCGACTCACGACTACCGACTTACGACTATCGACTCACGACTATCGACATCCGACTAACCGCCTTCCGACTTCCGACTATCGACTCACGACAACCGCCTTCCGACTATCGACTCACGACAACCGACTCACGACTACCGACAACCGATAACCGACTACCGACTATCGATTCACGACTATCGACTCACGACTATCGACTCACGACTATCGACTGACGTTTATCGACTCACGACTATCGACTACTGACTGCCGACTTCCGACTTACTACTACCGACTTACGACTACTGTTTCACGACTACCGACAACCGATAACCGCCTTCCGACTACCGACTATCGACTCACGCCAACCGACTCTCGACTACCGACATAACAGACTACCGACTACCGATTCACGACTACCGACTACCGACTATCGACAACCGACTACCGACTCACGACAACCGACTCGACAGCCGACTCACGACAACCGACTCACGACAACCGACTACGACAACCGACTCACGACAACCGAGAACCGGCTTCCGTCTTCCGACTTCCGACTTCCGTCTTCCGTCTTCCGCCTTCCGTCTTCCGACTTCCGTCTTGCGACTCACGGCTATCGACTCACGACTATCGACTCACGTTTATCGACGCACGACTATCGACTCACGACTATCGACTCACGACTATCAACTCACGACTATCGACTCACGACAACCGACTCCGACAACCGACTCGACTATCGACTCACGACTATCGACTCACGACTATCGCCTCGACTTTTGACTCAGGACTATCGACTCACGACTATCGACTCACGACTATCGACTCACGACTATCGACTCCGACTCACGACTATCGATTCTCGACTATCGACTCACGACTATCGACTCACGACTATCGACTGACGTTTATCGACTCACGACTATCGACTCAAGACTATCGACTACTGACTGCCGACTTCCGACTTACTACTACCGACTTACGACTACTGTTTCACGACTACCGCCAACCGATAACCGCCTTCCGTCTACCGACTATCGACTCACGCCAACCGACTCACGACTATCAATTCACGACTTTCGACTCTCGACTATCGACTCACGACTATCGACTCACGACTTTCGACTCACGACTATCGACTCACGACTTTCGACTCACGACTATCGACTCACGACTATCGACTCACGACTATCGACTCACGACTATCGACTCACGACCATCGACTCACGTTTATCGACTCACGACTACCGACTCACGACTATCGACAGCCGATAACCGCCTTCCGATTTCCGACTATCGACTCACGACAACCGACTCACGACTACCGACAACCGATAACCGACTTCCGACTACCGACTATCGATTCACGACTCCCGACTACCAACAACCGACAACCGACAACCGACTCACGACAACCGACTCACGACAACCGACTCACGACTATCAATTCACGACTATCGACTCTCGACTATCGACTCACGACTATCGAATCACGTTTATCGACCCACGACTATCGACTCACGACTATCGACTCACGACTATCGACTCACGACTATCGACTTACGACTATCGACTCACGACTATCGACTCACGACTATCGACTCACGACTATCGACACACGACTATCGACTCACGACTATCGACTCACGACTATCGACTCACGACTATCGACTCACGACTATCGACTCACGACTATCGACTCACGACAACCGACTCACGACAACCGACTCACGACAACCGACTACCAGCAACCGAGAACCGACTTCCGTCTTCCGACTTCCCACTTCCGACTTCCGTCTTCCGACTCACGACTATCGACTCACGACTATCGACTCACGACTATCGACTCACGACTATCGACTCCACGACTATCGACTCACGACTATCGACTCACGACTATCGACTCACGACTATCGACTCACGACTATCGACTCACGACTATCGACTCACGACTATCGACTCACGACTATCGACTCACGACCATCGACTCACGTTTATCGACTCACGACTACCGACTCACGACTATCGACAGCCGATAACCGCCTTCCGATTTCCGACTATCGACTCACGACAACCGACTCACGACTACCGACAACCGATAACCGACTTCCGACTACCGACTATCGATTCACGACTCCCGACTACCAACAACTGACAACCGACAACCGACTCCGACAACCGACTCCGACAACCGACTCACGACTATCAATTCACGACTATCGACTCTCGACTATCGACTCACGACTATCCGACTCACGTTTATCGACTCCACGACTATCGACTCACGACTATCGACTCACGACTATCGACTCACGACTATCGACTTACGACTATCGACTCACGACTATCGACTCACGACTATCGACTCACGACTATCGACACACGACTATCGACTCACGACTATCGACTCACGACTATCGACTCACGACTATCGACTCACGACTATCGACTCACGACTATCGACTCACGACAACCGACTCACGACAACCGACTCACGACAACCGACTACCAGCAACCGAGAACCGACTTCCGTCTTCCGACTTCCGACTTCCGACTTCCGTCTTCCGACTCACGACTATCGACTCACGACTATCGACTCACGACTATCGACTCACGACTATCGACTCACGACTATCGACTCACGACTATCGACTCACGACTATCGACTCACGACTATCGACTCACGACTATCGACTCACGACTATCGACTCACGACTATCGACAGCCGATAACCGCCTTCCGATTTCCGACTATCGACTTCCGACTATCGACTCACGACTATCGACTCACGACTATCGACTCACGACTATCGACTCACGACTATCGACTCACGACTATCGACTTACGACTATCGACTCACGACTATCGACTCACGACTATCGACTCACGACTATCGACTCACAACTATCGACTCACGACTATCGACAGCCGATAACCGCCTTCCGATTTCCGACTATCGACTTCCGACTATCGACTCACGACTATCGACTCACGACTATCGACTCACGACTATCGACTCACGACTATCGACTCACGACTATCGACTCACGACTATCGACTCACGACTATCGACTTACGACTATCGACTCACGACTATCGACTCACGACTATCGACTCACGACTATCGACTTACGACTATCGACTCACGACTATCGACTCACGACTATCGACTCACGACTATCGACTCACGACTATCGACTCACGACTATCGACTCACGACTATCGACTCACGACTATCGACTCACGACTATCGACTCACGACTATCGACACACGACTATCGACTCACGACTATCGACTCACGACTATCGACTCACGACTATCGACTCACGACTATCGACTCACGACTATCGACTCACGACAACCGACTCACGACAACCGACTCACGACAACCGACTACCAGCAACGGAGAACCGACTTCCGTCTTCCGACTTCCCACTTCCGACTTCCGTCTTCCGACTCACGACTATCGACTCACGACTATCGACTCACGACTATCGACTCACGACTATCGACTCACGACTATCGACTCTCGACTATCGACTCACGACTATCGACTCACGACTTTCGACTCACGACTATCGACTCACGACTATTGAGTCACAAGTATCGACTCACGACTATCGACAGCCGATAACCGCCTTCCGATTTCCGACTATCGACTTCCGACTATCGACTCACGACTATCGACTCACGACTATCGACTCACGACTATCGACTCACGACTATCGACTCACGACTATCGACTCACGACTATCGACTCACGACTATCGACTCACGACTATCGACTCACGACTATCGACTCACGACTATCGACTTACGACTATCGACTCACGACTATCGACTCACGACTATCGACTTACGACTATCGACTCACGACTATCGACTCACGACTATCGACTCACGACTATCGACTTACGACTATCGACTCACGACTATCGACTCACGACTATCGACTCACGACTATCGACTCACGACTATCGACTCACGACTATCGACTCACGACTATCGACTCACGACTATCGACTCACGACTATCGACTCACGACTTTCGACTCACGACTATCGACTCACGACTATTGAGTCACAAGTATCGACTCACGACTATCGACAGCCGATAACCGCCTTCCGATTTCCGACTATCGACTTCCGACTATCGACTCACGACTATCGACTCACGACTGTCGACTCACGACTATCGACTCACGACTATCGACTCACGACTATCGACTTACGACTATCGACTCACGACTATCGACTCACGACTTTCGACTCTCGACTATCGACTCACGACTATCGACTCACGACTTTAGACTCACGACTATCGACTCACGACTATCGACTCACGACTATCGACTCACGACTATCGACTCACGACTATCGACTAACGACTATCGACTCACGACTTTCGACTCACGACTATCGACTCACGACTATTGAGTCACGAGTATCGACTCACGACTATCGACAGCCGATAACCGCCTTCCGATTTCCGACTATCGACTTCCGACTATCGACTCACGACTATCGACTCACGACTATCGACTCACGACTATCGACTCACGACTATCGACTCACGACTATCGACTTACGACTATCGACTCACGACTATCGACTCACGACTATCGACTCACGACTATCGACTCACGACTATCGACTCACGACTATCGACTATCGACTCACGACTATCGACTCACGACTATCGACTCACGACTATCGACTTACGACTATCGACTCACGACTATCGACTCACGACTATCGACTCACGACTATCGACTATCGACTCACGACTATCGACTCACGACTATCGACTCACGACTATCGACTCACGACTATCGACTCACGACTATCGACTCACGACTATCGACTTACGACTATCGACTCACGACTATCGACTCACGACTATCGACTCACGACTATCGACTCACGACTATCGACTCACGACTATCGACTCACGACTATCGACTCACGACAACCGACTCACGACAATCGACTCACGAGAACCGACTACCAGCAACCGAGAACCGACTTCCGTCTTCCGACTTCCGTCTTCCGACTTCCGTCTTCCGACTTCCGTCTTCCGACTTCCCACTTCCGACTTCCGTCTTCCGACTCACGACTATCGACTCACGACTATCGACTCACGACTATCGACTCACGACTATCGACTCACGACTATCGACTCACGACTATCGACTTACGACTATCGACTCACGACTATCGACTCACGACTATCGACTCACGACTATCGACTCACGACTATCGACTCACGACTATCGACTCACGACTATCGACTCACGACTATCGACTCACGACTATCGACTCACGACAACCGACTCACGACAACCGACTCACGACAACCGACTACCAGCAACCGAGAACCGACTTCCGTCTTCCGACTTCCGTCTTCCGACTTCCGTCTTCCGACTTCCGTCTTCCGACTTCCCACTTCCGACTTCCGTCTTCCGACTCACGACTATCGACTCACGACTATCGACTAACGACTATCGACTCACGACTATCGACTTACGACTATCGACTCACGACTATCGACTCACGACTATCGACTCACGACTATCGACTCACGACTATCGACTCACGACTATCGACTCACGACTATCGACTCACGACTATCGACTCACGACTATCGACTCACGACTATCGACTCACGACTATCGACTCACGACAACCGACTCACGACAACCGACTCACGACAACCGACTACCAGCAACCGAGAACCGACTTCCGTCTTCCGACTTCCGTCTTCCGACTTCCCACTTCCGACTTCCGTCTTCCGACTCACGACTATCGACTCACGACTATCGACTCACGACTATCGACTCACGACTATCGACTCACGACTATCGACTCACGACTATCGACTCACGACTATCGACTCACGACTATCGACTCACGAATATCGACTCACGACTATCGACTCACGACTATTGAGTCACAAGTATCGACTCACGACTATCGACTACCGACGACCGACTACCGACTTCCGACTTACGACTTACTACTACGGACTCACGACTATCGACTCACGACTTTCGACTCACGACTATCGACTCACGACTATCGATTCACGACTATCGACTCACGACTATCGACTACTGACTGCCGACTTCCGACTTACTACTACCGACTTACGACTACTGTTTCACGACTACCGACAACCGATAACCGCCTTCCGACTGCCGACTATCGACTCACGCCAACCGACTCACGACTATCAATTCACGACTTTCGACTCTCGACTATCGACTCACGACTCACGACTATCGACTCACGACTTTCGACTCACGACTATCGACTCACGACTTTCGACTCACGACTATCGACTCACGACTCTCGACTCACGACTATCGACTCACGACAACCGACTCACGACAACCGACTTACGACAACCGACTTACGACAACCGACTACCAACAACTGAGAACCGACTTTCGAATTCCGACTCATGACTATCGACTCACGACAACCGACTCACGACAACCGACTACCAGCAACCGAGAACCGACTTCCGTCTTCCGACTTCCGTCTTCCGACTTCCGTCTTCCGACTTCCGTCTTCCGACTTCCGTCTTCCGACTTCCGTCTTCCGACTTCCGTCTTCCGACTTCCGTCTTCCGACTTCCGTCTTCCGACTTCCGTCTTCCGACTTCCGTCTTCCGACTTCCGTCTTCCGACTTCCGTCTTCCGACTTCCGTCTTCCGACTTCCGTCTTCCGACTTCCGTCTTCCGACTTCCCACTTCCGAATTCCGTCTTCCGACTCACGACTATCGACTCACGACTATCGACTCACGACTATCGACTCACGACTATCGACTCACGACTATCGACTCACGACTATAGACTCACGACTATCGACTGACGACTATCGACTCACGACTATTGAGTCACAAGTATCGACTCACGACTATCGACTACCGACGACCGACTACCGACTACCGACTTACGACTTACTACTACGGACTCACGACTACCGACTCACGACTATCGACAGCCGATAACCGCCTTCCGATTTCCGACTATCGACTCACGACAACCGACTCAAGACTACCGACAACAGATAACCGACTTCCGACTACCGACTATCGATTCATGACTATCGACTCACGACTATCGACTCACGACTATCGACTCACGACTATCAACTCACGACTATCGACTCACGACTATTGTTCAGACGAGATGTAAATGACGCAGAACCATGAGAAATTTGTTCAAACTAAGGTTCATCGACATACAGTTTTGTTCTAAATTCCATCTTGTACCACAGCTGGTCTGCAGCTGTTTTTTTTGTTATATACATATATTCTTCTCTCTACGTACGACCGCTACTTAGTGAAGTTCGTTTGAAATAAAATAATATTTTAATTGAAACAATTCGCGTTCTTATTTAAAACCGCTAAAGTGAAAAGTGCTTATCGCTACAACAGCGATTTATTTGGATAAGTTTTAAGGAACTCACGCCCCGCCAAAACATTGGTCCTTCGAGCCGGATCCTTCTTGCACCTGGAAAATTCTGCCCCTCTACGATCCACGCCAGCGTCCAACGTGGGATTCTTCAGCATCCAAACAAGTCGACAAGATAAGTACGATTTTGTTATTTCCAATTGTGTGTACCTCTATGCACTTGTCTTTCCTACATACATACATCCAAACATATGCATATTGGCTCCCCTGTGTACACACAACCATACATACATACATATAGTTCCATAGCACTTGCATACGTGCTAGTCTGAATATATGCATGTTAATTTCCATATCAGCTATTTTTTGTGTATTCCCAACCAAAAAGTAAAGCTCCTAATTCCATTCAAAACACATTTTCTATCCTGAAATTGTTTATAATTAACTTTAAAAGTTAATCGGCCCACATCCCATTTGTTCTGCATAAGTGTCAATATACATACAGACATACATACAAGGCTTGCTACCGCCAAATTTATGTGTGCACAAAATACACTTTGCAGTTACGTTAAATTTCCAACAAAGTATTTCAAAAATTAAGTTAGTATTCTAACTACTTAATTATTGCGATTTACGTCCGTTTGCTATATTATATTTTCAGTAAATCCACTGGGAAAATTAATATAGGTCCGTTTCCATCGTTTCGCAATACAACTTGTATGCAAAACGAACCAGGGCTACAGCGTGCTCAAACTTCCAATTCGTGAGCGTGCACAAATAATAATCGACACGAATATTATTACATATTAATATAATATATTACTATTATTATTAATCCCCAACTCGTGAGTAACGAGTATATCCACTTCCGAATATTATTTTATTACCAGCCATCTCGAAAAATATTCCTAAATTTTAATCTGAATAAATATTTAAATCCAAAAATAACCTAAATAAATTTAAAAAAAAGAAATCCGTCGTTGGTCTTTTTTAAATTTTTATTAACAAAATAATCATAAGTCATCCAAGTGCCAACTATCATCCACGGTAATTTCATCACTCGCACGCACTCGACTATAGCATGTCTACTGGGGGTGACAGCAAACGACAACTATCAATTCCTGCTGCACGACCACTTAAAAGAAGTACTTCTTCTTCTCCGTTGCCTACCAAAAATACTCATTCCAAAGCCTCCACATCCACAAAGGCAAAGTCAACGACGAACCTCAATCCGATTGCTACTCGGTCGACTGTGCAAAAGACAATCTTCGTCAGCGCAATGGCATTAAACGATTTTATCTCCGTCACCGATCGGCTTGTGCACTTTGAAGCACGGATTAATAAGCCCACGGCAGACTCTCCATCGCTGTACACGTTACAAGTCCGTCGTGACCAGGTCAAATCCCACTGGCAAAAGATCGAAGACGAGTATGAACGATGCACAAAAACCCTTAACCAAGCGAGTGGAAGTTCCGAGTTCGCTATCATGGAGGCCAAATACGACTTTTGCTACTCCATCTACGAGAGTTGCGTTGCAAGGCTTAACCAACAAATTGATGCAGCTTCTTCCACCACAAGGCCAACTGACATCCCAGCTCAGCCTCCTGCTCATTCCAGTGGTTGTCGCCTACCTCCAGTTGACACCGAGATTTTTGATGGTGACTACCTGCGATGGCCTACGTTCCGGGATTTATTTACAGCCATATATGGTCACAACCCAAGGTTGACGCCAGTGGAAAAGCTCTTCCATTTGAACGCAAAGACAAGCGGAGAAGCCAACTCCATAGTGGCCAAATCTCCTTTAACACATGAGGGCTTTACCTCGGCGTGGGAAGCACTCGTGGACCGCTTCGAAAATAAGCGACTGTTGGTCAACAGCCAGCTTAAGGTCCTTTTTAATCTGACAGAGATTACATCCGAATCAGGGGCTGCTCTGAAAGAACTGCAAGGCACCATCCAAGGGTGCCTGACGGCCCTCACGCACTCCCAGATCTCCATAGAAAACTGGGATTGCCTGTTAGTTTTCCTCTGCTCGACAAAACTTCCAAAGTTAACACTCTCATTATGGGAGCAGTCATTAACTAAAAAAGCAGAAATTCCATCGTGGGCTGAGATGAACACGTTCCTCAGCGAACGCTATCGCACTCTGGAGGCCATAGAAGACGTGAAGGCAAGCAACAAGCCTCAAAGTTCATCCTCAACAAAAGCGCCCTCCAGACCCAGTAATCCGAGTAATCCGAGGAAAATAAATACGTTTGAGGCCAAGGTCAATTCCAAACCAAAGACCTGTGATCTCTGCTCCAAGGAAAATCACCCAGTACGCCTATGTCCACGTTTCCTCCAAATGTCGGTAGACCAAAGATCTACATACATTAAGCAAAGGAAACTTTGCTTAAACTGTTTCGCACGTGGACATCAGCTGCGAGACTGCACGAGCATTCACAATTGCTTCACGTGCAAGGGGCGGCACAACACCTTGCTACATCGTGGCGATGCATCTACCACATCCAATGCTCCTATTCCTACGTCAACTACTTTGAATCCTTCTCAATCAATACAGTCCACTTCGAACACAACAGTACAGAACTACTTTGCAGCAAATCCACAAGGCGTGCTACTCGGCACCGCCATGATATCCATCTGCCATTTAGGTGAGGTATATACTGCACGGGCATTGCTGGACTCAGGATCCGAGGCCACGTTCATAACAGAGCGCTTATTCAATATCGTTAAACTTCCGTATCAAACCGTTCAAGCACAAGTCTCTGGGCTCAATCAAGCTGTTGCGGCACAGGCCAGTAAGCTATGCCACTTCAAGATAAGCGCGTCTGATAAGCCCCGTATCCATATTGATACTTCGGCTTTTGTACTGCCACAGTTGGCGGGGCAACTTCCATCAGACCACATTCCACACAGCAGCTTGAAGGATCTCCCAAATCTCCATTGGGCAGATCCTAATTTCTACAGAAGCTCGCAGATAGATGTCCTAATTGGAGCGGATATCCTTCCCTCCATTATATTAGGAGGTTTTCGGCCTAACATCTGCGGCACTCTCATAGGTCAAGAGACTATTTTCGGCTGGATATTAACTGGTCCTATTTCCACTATAATGTCTCGATCTGTATCCTCTTTCACAACAAAGATTTCAATAAATGATAGCACACACCTCGAAAACTTAATCACTAAGTTTTGGGAGGTGGAGGATCTTCCTGTAAAGTTTCCACAGGAATCAGATGCGTGGTGTGAAGAAAACTTCACGCGAACTACCAAGCGAGATGAGCAAGGTAGATATATGGTTACCCTTCCTTTTCAAGATCCTGATCATATTGATCTAGGACATTCGAGATCAATCGCACTCGCTCAATTCCTAAAGAATGAAGGCCGTTTAAGAAAAAACGAGGATCTCAAGGAGCAGTATGATTCGGTCATTCAAGAATATTTAGAGATGGGCCATATGCACTTAGTGTCTCCAAATGGCAAATCAGCCAACTATTATCTTCCCCACCACGCAGTCTTTAAGCCAGAAAGCACTACAACTAAGGTTAGAGTAGTCTTTAACGCATCGTGTCCAACCTCCAACGGAAAAAGCCTGAATGAGATGCTCCATCCAGGTCCAGTTCTGCAATCCGATTTAACTTTACAGATCCTCAGATGGCGCTTCTTCCGCTATGTCTTCAATGCCGACATTGCAAAAATGTATCGACAGATTCGAGTTTGCCCAGACCACACTCCCTATCAGCGTATCCTCTTCCGAGACGCCAACGGGGACATTCGTGATTACGAGCTTGACACCGTGACATTTGGCGTCACATGTGCGCCTTTTCTTGCAATCAGGACCTTGAATCAGTTGGCTCAAGATGTGAAATCACTGCTTCCAAAAGCAAGCCATATCCTTTCCACTGCCATGTATGTTGACGACGTTCTAGCAGGCACACACACGCAGCCGTCTGCTATCTCCGCCATAAGGGAGCTAAGGGAAGCACTGGCTAGTGCTGGATTTCCCTTGCGAAAATGGACTTCCAATTCCAGAGGTATCCTTAAAGATATACCAAAGGATCATCTCCTTCGTGAAGACTTCCTGGAGATTGATGATGCTAGTACAGCAAAAACACTTGGCATTCGCTGGCAAGCTAAGGATGATGAATTCTTCTTTGTGCCATCAGACATCGAATCCACATCCTCCCTAACGAAACGAGAAGTTTTATCCCAAATCGCAAAGCTCTTCGATCCAGCAGGATGGCTCGCCCCAGTAGTTGTTAGAGCCAAGATATTCATGCAAGAAATTTGGCTAAGTCAAACTGACTGGGATGATTCCTTACCCACTTCACTACAAAGAAAATGGGCAGAATTCACGTCAAGCTATCCTGCTCTCCGACACATTCGAGTTCCACGGTGGATTCGATATGCTCCTGGCGTTCAACTCCAATATCACGGTTTTTGTGATGCATCCGAAAAGGCGTACGGTGCAGCGATATTTGTACGCATCGAGGCCCATGACACCATTTCCACTCACCTTCTTACTGCGAAAACAAGAGTAGCTCCGGTCAAAACGCTGTCCTTACCACGTCTTGAACTGAGTGGCGCAGTACTTTTAGCAGAATTATTCAATGCAATAATTCCACAATGTCCTGTGGATACTTGGGAACCATTTTTTTGGACAGATTCCACAATTGTCTTGGCCTGGCTCAGCAAACCACCTTGTCAGTGGAATTGTTTCGTCGCCAACAGAGTCACAAGGATTATGCAAGCCTGTGACGTAAAAAAATGGTCCCATGTCCGATCCGAATATAATCCAGCAGACCTCGCCAGCCGAGGAGTCTCTCCACAGGATCTGGTCTCCAGTGACTTATGGTGGCATGGACCATCCTGGTTGAACCAACCCCAATCACAATGGCCGGCTCCAGTGGAAATCGCACATACCACTGACATTGAGCAACGAAAGGTAAAATGCAATATAGCGACCTCCCCTCCCGCTGATATCCTTGAGCGGTTTTCAGAGTTGGGTCGCGCTCTTCGGGCTATGTCCTATGCTCAACGATTTGTGTCACGTTGCCGCAAATCATCCGTTCTCTACGTCAATGACATTAGTAGCAAAGAACTGGCAGAAACACAAGACATGCTCATTAAGGCGACGCAGAGAATATACTTCCAATATGAATACCGATGCCTAAGCAGAAAAGCGACATCCCTCGGTTCTAGCTCACTCCGAAATCTGAATCCTTTCCTGGATCAAAAGGGTATGATTCGTGCATCCGGGCGACTAACTGCATCCACTTCACTGCGATTTGACGAACGGTATCCAATTCTCCTACCATATAACTGCGTACTCGCCAAGCTGCTTGTCCAATTTACACACCGCATTTCCTTGCATGGAGGAAATCAACTGGTGACAAGGCTTCTTCGTTCCAAGTTCTGGATTCCTAAAATAAAGAACCTTGTAAAAGCAACGCTAAGTTCCTGCAAACAATGCACTATCCATAGACGAAAGCTCCAAACACAACTTATGGGAGAGCTCCCTGCCGAACGATCCACGTTCTCTCGACCGTTCACCCATACAGGTGTTGATTTCGCTGGTCCATTTGACATCAAAAATTACACAGGACGAGCGTGCCTCATAACAAAGGGATACGTGTGCGTTTTTGTATGCTTCAGCACGAAGGCGATCCACCTCGAAGCAACCTCGGACCTGACTAGCGAAAAATTCCTTGCTGCGTTTGCTCGTTTTGCTGCGAGACGAGGATGTCCCAGCAAAATGTACTCTGACAACGGAAAAACATTTGTCGGAGCTTCCACCATCATATCCCAGGACTTTCTACAGGCTACTAAAGATTTGGTATCAGCCAAATATAGTCATCAAAACCTATCCTGGTCTTTCAATCCACCCAGTGCTCCACATATGGGTGGCTTATGGGAAGCAGGCGTAAAAAGTTTCAAAACACTCTTTTACAGATCCACTGCTACGACCAAATATACATTTGAGGAACTTTCCACTCTCCTGGCCAAAATAGAAGCCTGTCTCAACTCCAGGCCGATTTCTCCAATGTCAGAAGATCCTGCTGACCTACTAGCCCTGACTCCAGGGCATTTCTTGATCGGTGATGCACTTCTATCTCCATCAGAGCCTGAAATTAAGGGCAACGCTCTTTCCATTATTAATCGCTGGCAACGACTGAAAGCACTCCACCAACAATTCTGTTTCCGGTGGAAGGAGGAATACCTGAAGGAGTTGCATAAGCGTAATAAATGGCAGACACCGACTCGAAACATTCAAGTGAACGATATGGTCATCATTAAAGAAGATAATGTTCCGACCAATGAATGGCGCCTAGGCCGCGTTCACGCAGTGTTTCCAGGCACTGATCACATCGTGAGAGTGGTCGACGTCCAAACAGTTAGGGGGATCATTCGCAGACCAATAGCTAAATTGGTTCTGCTTCCTATAGAAGCTGATCTCCCACTTCCTCAATAAATCCAAGTGTCGTCCACTCCTCTATATATATCCATGTTCCGTCCAAGCTATACTAACAATACATTTTTATCGTTTAAGACTGTTAAACTCTTCAAGATGGCTCCACAAACATCAACTCCAACACCAGCGGGGATCGACTCATACCGCTGTCGGGTATGCCGCGGAGTCCATGCACTTCGCAAATGTCAGCGCTTTCTCCGGCTGACAGTGGAAAAGCGGTTGCGGGCAGTGCTTATCAACAAGTACTGCCCAAACTGCCTAGCGCACGAGCATTCCAAGGGTGTATGCAGAAGCGGGGCACGATGCCGAGTGTGTCAGCGGGCCCACCATACCCTGCTCCATCTCCGCACTGAAGACAAGCGGCCATCACGCCCATTGGAGCGCCGCTCAAACCCGAAGAAGCCAACGCCATCACGCCCAGTGGAACGCCACTCAACGCCGAACCAGCCTACGTCGTCACGCTCACACCAAGCCTCGGCGTCAACCCGACGCTCAGGCCAGCGTCGCGACTCCACCCATTCGATGGACTGCTCTCCCCCACCGAGGACCGGCACATCCAGCCGACATCGCTCTCCCTCTGAGGCCCGTCCACGGCCAACTCCGGACAGAGAGGGCCCTTATCCCACTACTTGGACGACGCTGGTGCGTCACAAAAGCATCAGTCTGCTACCGACGACGACGATCGTGCTGGACTCTGGTGTCAAGGAGTTCACCACCCGGGCGCTTCTCGACCCCTGCTGTGCGACGAGTCGCATCAATGCAGCCATGGCAACGGCCTTTGGGCTATCCGTCACCCGCATTGGTAATGACTCTGTCTGCACTGCCAGGCTGCGGTCGAAAGCCTCGGATTTCAACAGAGAGATCCTCCTAGAAGCCATTCCGGACTTGATATACTCCAGTCCAGCACGTAGCATCGACCCCTCCCAGTACGACGTATTTGCGAACATCGCACTCGCAGACGAGCAATGGCACATGCCAGCACCCATCAAAGTGGTACTGGGGTCAGATGTGTATCCTCACATCCTTCTTCCAGGACTCCTCCCTCACACCGGGGGGACCCCAGTAGCACAGGACACCACATTCGGATGGGTCCTCACAGGCGTGTGTAATATTTAGTACGAGCTCGTCAGAACAAAATTGTATTGTCATCTCATTGTTGCCACCTTCCTTTAAGTCGACCTTTGCAATATATTGCAAGGGGGCCGGTATGTTCAGACGAGATGTAAATGACGCAGAACCATGAGAAATTTGTTCAAACTAAGGTTCATCGACATACAGTTTTGTTCTAAATTCCATCTTGTACCACAGCTGGTCTGCAGCTGTTTTTTTTGTTATATACATATATTCTTCTCTCTACGTACGACCGCTACTTAGTGAAGTTCGTTTGAAATAAAATAATATTTTAATTGAAACAATTCGCGTTCTTATTTAAAACCGCTAAAGTGAAAAGTGCTTATCGCTACAACAGCGATTTATTTGGATAAGTTTTAAGGAACTCACGCCCCGCCAAAACAACTATCGACTCACGACTATCGACTCACGACAACCGACTCACGACAACCGACTTACGACAACCGACTACCAGCAACCGAGAACCGACTTCCGTCTTCCGACTTCCGTCTTCCGACTTCCGTCTTCCGACTTCCGTCTTCCGACTTCCGTCTTCCGACTTCCGTCTTCCGACTTCCGTCTTCCGACTTCCGTCTTCCGACTTCCGTCTTCCGACTTCCGACTTCCGTCTTCCGACTTCCCACTTCCGACTTCCGTCTTCCGACTCACGACTATCGACTCACGACTATCGACTAACGACTATCGACTCACGACTATCGACTTACGACTATCGACTCACGACTATCGACTAACGACTATCGACTCACGACTATCGACTTACGACTATCGACTCACGACTATCGACTCACGACTATCGACTCACGACTATCGACTCACGACTATCGACTCACGACTATCGACTCACGACTATCGACTCACGACTATCGACTCACGACTATCGACTCACGACTATCGACTCACGACTATCGACTCACGACTATCGACTCACGTTTATCGACTCACGACTATCGACTCACGACTATCGACTCACGACTATCGACTCACGACTATCGACTCACGACTATCGACTCACGACTATCGACTCACGACTATCGACTCACGACTATCGACTCACGACAACCGACTCACGACAACCGACTTACGACAACCGACTACCAACAACTGAGAACCGACTTTCGAATTCCGACTCATGACTATCGACTCACGACAACCGACTCACGACAACCGACTACCAGCAACCGAGAACCGA
The DNA here is from genome assembly GCA_018904165.1 of Zaprionus camerounensis. Taxonomy (NCBI): domain Eukaryota; kingdom Metazoa; phylum Arthropoda; class Insecta; order Diptera; family Drosophilidae; genus Zaprionus; species Zaprionus camerounensis. The sequence continues at coordinate 27,387 of JAEIFS010000703.1, forward strand.
CTTCCGTCTTCCGACTTACGTCTTCTGACTTCCGTCTTTCGAATCCGTTTTCCGACTTCCGCTTCCGACTTCCCACTTCCGACTTCCGTCTTCCGACTCACGACTATCGACTCACGACTATCGACTACCGACGACCGACTTCAGACTTCCGACTTACTACTACCGACTCACGACTATCGACAGCCGATAACCGCCTTCCGATTTCCGACTTTCGACTCACGACAACCGACTCACGACTATCGACAACCGATAACCGACTTCCGACTATCGATTCACGACTATCGACTCACGTTTATCGACTCACGACTATCGACTCACGACTATCGACTCACGACTATCGACTCACGACTATCGACTCACGACAACCGACTCACCACTATCAATTCACGACTATCGACTCTCGACTATCGACTCACGACTATCGACTCACGTTTATCGACTCACGACTATCGACTCACGACTATCGACTCACGACTATCGACTCACGACTATCGACTCACGACTATCGACTCACGACTATCGACCCACGACTATCGACGCACGACTATCGACTCACGACTATTGACTCACGACTATCGACTCACGACTATCGTCTCACGACTATCGACTCACGACTATCGACTCACGACTATCGACTCACGACTATCGACTCAGGACTATCGACTCACGACTATCGACTTACGACTATCGACTCACGACTATCGACTCACGACTATCGACTCACGACTATCGACTCACGACTATCGACTCACGACTATCGACTCACGACTATCGACTCACGACTATCGACTCACGACTATCGACTCACGACTATCGACTCACGACTATCGACTCACGACTATCGACTCACGACTATCGACTCACGACTATAGACTCACGACTATCGACTCACGACTATCGACTCACGACTATCGACTCACGACTATCGACTCACGACTATCGACTCACGACTATCGACTCACGACTATCGACTCACGACTATCCACTCACGACCATTGAGTCACAAGTATCGACTCACGACTATCGACTACCGACGACCGACTACCGACTTCCGACTTACGACTTACTACTACGGACTCACGACTATCGACTCACGACTTTCGAGTCACGACTATCGACTCACGACTATCGATTCACGACTATCGACTCACGACAACCGACTAACGACAACCGACTTACGACAACCGACTACCAACAACTGAGAACTGACTTTCGAATTCCGACTCATGACTATCGACTCACGACATCCGACTCACGACAACCGACTACCAGCAACCGAGAACCGACTTCCGTCTTCCGTCTTCCGACTTACGTCTTCCGACTTCCGTCTTTCGAATCCGTCTTCCGACTTCCGCTTCCGACTTCCCACTTCCGACTTCCGTCTTCCGACTCACGACTCACGACTATCGACTACCGACGACCGACTACAGACTTCCGACTTACTACTACCGACTCACGACTACCGACTCACGACTATCGACAGCCGATAACCGCCTTCCGATTTCCGACTATCGACTCACGACAACCGACTCACGACTACCGACAACCGATAACCGACTTCCGACTACCGACTATCGATTCACGACTCCCGACTACCAACAACCGACAACCGACTCACGACAACCGACTCACGACTATCAATTCACGACTATCGACTCTCGACTATCGACTCACGACTATCGACTCACGTTTATCGACTCACGACTATCGACTCACGACTATCGACTCACGACTATCGACTCACGACTATCGACTCACGACTATCGACTCACGACTATCGACTCACGACTATCGACTCACGACTATCGACTCACGACTATCGACTCACGACTATCGACAACCGACTCACGACTATTGACTCACGACTATCGACTCACGACTATCGACTCACGACTATCGACTCACGACAACCGACTCACGACAACCGACTCACGACAACCGACTACCAGCAATCGAGAACCGACTTCCGTCTTCCGACTTCCGTCTTCCTTCTTCCGTCTTCCGACTTCCGTCTTCCGACTTCCCACTTCCGACTTCCGTCTTCCGACTCACGACTATCGACTCACGACTATCGACTCACGACTATCGACTCACGACTATCGACTCACGACTATCGACTCACGACTATCGACTCACGACTATAGACTCACGACTATCGACTCACGACTATCGACTCACGACTATCGACTCACGACTATCGACTCACGACTTTCGACTCACGACTATCGACTCACGACTATTGAGTCACAAGTATCGACTCACGACTATCGACAGCCGATAACCGCCTTCCGATTTCCGACTATCGACTTCCGACTATCGACTCAGGACTATCGACTCACGACTATCGACTCACGACTATCGACTCACGACTATCGACTCACGACTATCGACTTACGACTATCGACTCACGACTATCGACTCACGACTATCGACTCACGACTATCGACTCACGACTATCGACTACCGACGACCGACTACCGACTTACGACTTACTACTACCGACTCACGACTACCGACTCACGACTATCGACAGCCGATAACAGCCTTCCGACTTCCGACTATCGACTCACGACAACCGACTCACGACTACTGACAACCGATAACCGACTACCGACTATCGACTCACGACTATCGACTACCGACGACCGACTACCGACTTACGACTTACTACTACCGACTCACGACTACCGACTCACGACTATCGACAGCCGATAACCGCCTTCCGACTTCCGACTATCGACTCACGATAACCGCCTTCCGACTTCCGACTATCAACTCACGACAACCGACTCACGACTACCGACAACCGATAACCGACTACCGACTATCGATTCACGACTACCGACTACCAACAACCGACAACCGACTCACGACAACCGACTCACGACAACCGACTCACGACAACCGACTCACGACTATCAATTCACGACTATGGACTCTCGACTATCGACTCACGACTATCGACTCACGACTATCGACTCACGACTATCGACTCACGACTATTGAGTCATGACTATCGACTCACGACTATCGACTACCGACGGCCGACTACCGACTTACGACTTACTACTACCGACTCACGACTACCGACTCACGACTACCGAATCACGACTATCGACAGCCGATAACCGCCTTCCGACTTCCGACTATCGACTCACCACAACCGCCTTCCGACTATCGACTCACGACAACCGACTCACGACTACCGACAACCGATAACCGACTACCGACTATCGATTCACGACTATCGACTCACGACTATCGACTCACGACTATCGACTGACGTTTATCGACTCACGACTATCGACTACTGACTGCCGACTTCCGACTTACTACTACCGACTTACGACTACTGTTTCACGACTACCGACAACCGATAACCGCCTTCCGACTACCGACTATCGACTCACGCCAACCGACTCTCGACTACCGACAACCCATAACAGACTACCGACTACCGATTCACGACTACCGACTATCAACAACCGACAACCGACTCACGACAACCGACTCACGACAGCCGACTCACGACAACCGACTCACGACAACCGACTCACGACAACCGACTCACGACAACCGACTCACGACAACCGAGAACCGGCTTCCGTCTTCCGACTTCCGACTTCCGTCTTCCGTCTTCCGCCTTCCGTCTTCCGACTTCCGTCTTGCGACTCACGGCTATCGACTCACGACTATCGACTCACGTTTATCGACGCACGACTATCGACTCACGACTATCGACTCACGACTATCGACTCACGACCTATCGACTCACGACAACCGACTCACGACTATCGACTCACGACTATCGACTCCGACTATCGACTCCGACTATCGACTCACGACTATCGACTCACGACTATCGACTCACGACTATCGACTCCACGACTATCGACTCACGACTATCGACTCACGACTATCGACTACTATCGAC
>JAEIFS010000709.1:0-37145 GCA_018904165.1 Zaprionus camerounensis
AAAATTTCAAAAATTTCAAAAATTTCAAAATTTCAAAAATTTCAAAAATTTCAAAAATTTCAAAAATTTCAAAAATTTCAAAAATTTCAAAAATTTCAAAAATTTCAAAAATTTCAAAAATTTCAAAAATTTCAAAAATTTCAAAAATTTCAAAATTTCAAAAATTTCAAAAATTTCAAAAATTTCAAAAATTTCAAAAATTTCAAAAATTTCAAAAATTTCAAAAATTTCAAAAATTTCAAAAATTTCAAAAATTTCAAAAATTTCAAAAATTTCAAAAATTTCAAAAATTTCAAAAATTTCAAAATTTCAAAAATTTCAAAAATTTCAAAAATTTCAAAAATTTCAAAAATTTTCAAAAATTTCAAAATTTCAAAAATTTCAAAAATTTCAAAAATTTCAAAAATTTCAAAAATTTCAAAAATTTCAAAAATTTTCAAAAATTTCAAAAATTTCAAAATTTCAAAAATTTCAAAAATTTCAAAAATTTCAAAAATTTCAAAATTTTAAAATTTCAAAATTTCAAAAATTTCAAAAATTTCAAAAATTTCAAAAATTTCAAAAATTTCAAAATTTTCAAAAATTTCAAAATTTAAAAATTTCAAAATTTCAAAATTTTCAAAATTTTCAAAATTTCAAAATTTCAAAAATTTCAAAATTTCAAAATTTAAAAATTTCAAAATTTTCAAAAATTTCAAAATTTTCAAAATTTCAAAAAAAAAATTTCAAAAATTTCAAAATTTTCAAAATTTCAAAAAAAAATTTCAAAAATTTCAAAAATTTCAAAAATTTCAAAAATTTCAAAAATTTCAAAAATTTCAAAAATTTCAAAATTTCAAAAATTTCAAAATTTTCAAAATTTCAAAATTTCAAAATTTCAAAAAATTTCAAAATTTCAAAAATTTCAAAATTTCAAAAATTTCAAAATTTCAAAATTTCAAATTTTCAAAATTTTCAAAATTTCAAAAAATTTTCAAAATTTAAAATTTCAAAATTTCAAAATTTTAAAATTTCAAAATTTTCAAAAATTTCAAAATTTCAAAATTTTTAAAAATTTCAAAATTTCACACTCAAAATTTCAAAATTTCAAAAATTTTAAAAATTTCAAAATTTAAAATTTCAAAATTTCAAAAATTTCAAAATTTTAAAAAATTTCAAAAATTTCAAAAATTTCAAAATTTCAAAATTTCAAAATTTCAAAATTTCAAAAATTTCAAAAATTTCAAAATTTAAAAATTTCAAAATTTCAAAAATTCAAAATTTTCTAAAATTTCAAAATTTCTCAAAATTTCAAAATTTCATCAAAAATTTCAAAATTTCAAAATTTCAAAATTTCAAAATTTCAAAATTTCAAAATTTCAAAATTTCAAAATTTTCAAAATTTCAAAATTTTAAAATTTTCAAAATTTTAAACTTCACAAAATTTCAAAATTTTCAAAATTTTCAAAAATTTCAAAATTTCAAAAATTTTACTAAAATTTTCAAAATTTTCCTAAAAATTTCAAAATTTCAAAATTTCAAAATTTCCAAAAATTTCAAAAATTTCAAAATTTCAAAATTTTAAAATTTCAAAATTTCAAAATTTAAAAATTTCAAAAATTTCAAAATTTTAAAAATTTCAAAATTTCAATTTCAAAATTTCAAAATTTCAAAATTTCAAAAATTTCAAAATTTAAAATTATTTCAAAATTTCAAAAACCTCAAAATTTTAAATTTCAAAAATTTAAAACCACAAATTTTAAAAATTTTAAAATTTCCAAAATTTCAAAATACTCAAAATTTTCAAAATTTCAAAATTTCACAAATTCAAAATTTCAAATTTTCAAAAATTTCAAAATTTCAAAATTTCAAAAATTTCCAAAATTTCAAAATTCAAAATTTCAAAAATTTCAAAAATTTCAAAAATTTCAAAAATTTCAAAAATTTCAAAAATTTTCAAAAATTTCAAAAATTTTCAAAAATTTCAAAAATTTCAAAAATTTCAAAAATTTCAAAAATTTCAAAAATTTCAAAAATTTCAAAAATTTCAAAAATTTCAAAAATTTTCAAAAATTTCAAAAATTTCAAAAATTTCAAAAATTTCAAAAATTTCAAAAATTTCAAAAATTTCAAAAATTTCAAAAATTTCAAAATTTCAAAAATTTCAAAAATTTCAAAAATTTTCAAAAATTTTCAAAAATTTCAAAAATTTCAAAAATTTCAAAAATTTCAAAAATTTCAAAAATTTCAAAAATTTCAAAAATTTCAAAAATTTCAAAAATTTTCAAAAATTTCAAAAATTTCAAAAATTTCAAAAATTTCAAAAATTTCAAAAATTTCAAAAATTTCAAAAATTTCAAAAATTTCAAAAATTTCAAAAATTTCAAAAATTTCAAAAATTTCAAAAATTTTCAAAAATTTCAAAAATTTCAAAAATTTTCAAAAATTTCAAAAATTTCAAAAATTTCAAAAATTTCAAAAATTTCAAAAATTTCAAAAATTTCAAAAATTTCAAAAATTTCAAAAATTTCAAAAATTTCAAAAATTTCAAAAATTTCAAAAATTTCAAAAATTTCAAAAATTTCAAAAATTTCAAAAATTTCAAAAATTTCAAAAATTTCAAAAATTTCAAAAATTTCAAAAATTTCAAAAATTTCAAAAATTTCAAAAATTTCAAAAATTTCAAAAATTTCAAAAATTTTCAAAAATTTCAAAAATTTCAAAAATTTCAAAAATTTCAAAAATTTCAAAAATTTCAAAAATTTCAAAAATTTCAAAAATTTCAAAAATTTCAAAAATTTCAAAAATTTCAAAAATTTCAAAAATTTCAAAAATTTCAAAAATTTCAAAAATTTTCAAAAATTTCAAAAATTTCAAAAATTTCAAAAATTTCAAAAATTTCAAATTTTCAAAAATTTCAAAATTTCAAAAATTTAAAATTTTCAAAATTTTCAAAAATTTCAAAATTTCAAAATTTCAAAATTTCAAAATTTCAAAATTGAAAATAAAAATTTCAAAAATTTGAAAAATTTCAAAATTTTGAAAATTTTGAAAAATTTCAAAAATTTTAAAATTTCATTTGAAATTTTGAAATTCCTTGAAAATTTGTGAACCTTGAAATTTTGAAAACTTTTTGAAACTTTGAAAATCCTTGAAATCTTTGAAATCCTTCAAAAACCTTGAAATCTTGAAATTCTGAAAACTTTCAAAATCCCTTAAAAATCCTTGAAATTTTGAAACCCTTGAAATCCTTGAAAATGAAACCTCTAAAATCTTCAAAACTCCTTGAAAATCTTGAAAATCCCTGAAAATTTCAAAAATCCTTGAAAATTTCAAAATTTGAAAAACCTTGAAAGTACCTTGAAACTCAAACCCTTTGAAATTTTGAAATTTTTGAAATTTTGAAATTTTGAAATTTTTGAAATTTTTAAATTTTTTGAAATTTTGAAATTTTTGAAATCCCTTTGAAATTTTTTTGAAACTTTGAAAATTTTGAAAATTTTTTGAAATTTCCTGAAATTTTTGAAATTTTTGAAACTTTTGAAATTTTTTGAAATTTTTGAAATTTTGAAATTTTTGAAATTTTTGAAATCTTTGAAATTTTGAAATTTTGAAATTTTGAAATTTTGAAATTCTTTTGAAATTTTTGAAAATCTTTGAAAATTTTGAAAATTTTGAAATTTTGAAATTTTGAAATTTTTTGAAATTTTGAAATCCCTTGAAATTTTTGAAATTTTTGAACCTTTTTGAAATTTTGAAACTTTGAAATTTTGAAATTTTGAAATCTTGAAAATTGAAATTTTGAAATTTTTGAATTTCTTGGAAAACTTTTGAAATTTTTTGAAAACTTTGAAATTTTTAACCTTTTGAAATTTTGAAATTTTTTGAAATTTTTGAAATTTTGAAATTTTTTGAAATTTTTGAAATTTTTGAAATTTTTGAAATTTTTGAAATTTTTGAAATTTTTGAAATTTTGAAATTTTTGAAATTTTTAAATTTTTGAAATTTTTTGAAAATTTGAAAACCTTGAAACCTTACTGCTTGAAATCCTTGAACCCTTGAAATCCTTTGAAATCCCTTGAAACCCTTGAAATTTCCCTTGAAATCCCTTTGAAAACCTTGAAATCCTTGAAAACTTTGAAACTTTGAAATTTGAAACCTTGAAAATCCTTGAAACCTTGAAATCCCTTTGAAAACCTTGAAAATCCCTTGAAACCCTTGAAATCCTTTGAAACCTTGAAAATCTTGAAACCCTTGAAACCTTGAAAATCCCTTGAAATTTTTGAAATTTTGAAATTTTGAAAACCTTGAAATTTTTTTGAAATTTTGAAATTTTTGAAATTTTTGAAATTTTGAAATCTTTGAAATTTTTGAAATTTTTGAAATTGTTGAAATTTTTTTGAAATTTGAAAATTTTGAAATTTTTGAAATTTTTGAAATTTTTGAAATTTTTGAAATTTTTGAAATTTTTGAAATTTTTGAAATTTTTGAAATTTTTGAAATTTTTGAAATTTTTGAAATTTTTGAAATTTTTGAAATTTTTTTTTTGAAATTTTTGAAATTTTTGAAATTTTTGAAATTTTTGAAATTTTTGAAATTTTTGAAATTTTTGAAATTTTTGAAATTTTTTTTTTGAAAAATTTTTTTTTGAAATTTTTTTGAAAATTTTTGAAATTTTGAAAATTTTGAAAAATTTTTGAAATTTTGAAATTTTTGAAATTTTTGAAATTTTTGAAATTTTTGAAAATTTTGAAATTTTTGAAATTTTGAAATTTTTGAAATTTTGAAATTTTGAAAATTTTGAAATTTTTGAAATTTTTGAAATTTTGAAATTTTGAAATTTTGAAATTTTGAAAAAATTTTTGAAATTTTTGAAATTTTGAAATTTTTGAAAATTTTGAAATTTTTGAAATTTTGAAATCTTTGAAAATTTTGAAATTTTTTGAAATTTTTGAAATTTTGAAAATTTTGAAAATTTTGAAATTTTTGAAATTTTTGAAATTTTTTGAAATTTTGAAATTTTTGAAATTTTTGAAATTTTGAAAATTTTTGAAATTTTGAAATTTTTGAAATTTTTGAAATTTTTGAAATTTTTGAAATTTTTGAAATTTTGAAAATTTTGAAATCTTTGAAATTTTGAAAATTTTTGAAATTTTTGAAAATTTTTGAAATTTTTGAAATTTTGAAATTTTGAAATTTTTTGAAATTTTTGAAAATTTTGAAATTTTTGAAATTTTGAAAATTTTGAAAATTTTGAAAATTTTGAAATTTTTTTTGAAATTTTTGAAATTTTGAAATTTTGAAATTTTGAAATTTTTTTGAAAATTTTGAAATTTTGAAATTTTTGAAATTTTTGAAATTTTGAAATTTTTGAAATTTTTGAAATTTTTGAAATTTTTTGAAATTTTTGAAATTTTTGAAATTTTGAAATTTTGAAATTTTTGAAATTTTTGAAAAATTTTGAAATCTTTGAAATTTTGAAATTTTTGAAATTTTGAAATTTTGAAATTTTGAAATTTTGAAATCTTTGAAATTTTGAAACCCTTGAAAATTTTGAAATTTTTGAAAATTTTTGAAATTTTTGAAAATTTTGAAATTTTTGAAATTTTTGAAAATTTTGAAATCTTTGAAAATTTTGAAATTTTGAAAATTTTGAAATTTTTGAAATTTTGAAATTTTGAAATTTTTGAAATTTTTGAAATTTTGAAATTTTGAAAATTTTGAAATTTTTGAAATTTTTTGAAAAACTTTTGAAATTTTTGAAATTTTTGAAATTTTGAAATTTTTGAAAATTTTGAAACTTTGAAAACTTTTGAAATTTTTGAAATTTTGAAATTTTTGAAAAACCTTTGAAATTTTTGAAAATTTTGAAAACTTTTGAAAATTTTGAAATCTTTGAAAATTTTTGAAATCTTTGAAAATTTTGAACCCTTGAAATCTTTGAAATTTTTGAAAATCTTTGAAATTTTTGAAATCTTTGAAAATCTTTGAAATCTTTGAAAACCCTTGAAATCTTTGAAACCTTGAAATCTTTGAAAATCTTTGAAATCTTTGAAATCTTTGAAACCCTTGAAACCTTGAAAACTTTTGAAAATCTTTGAAAACCTTGAAATTTTTGAAATTTTTGAAATCTTTGAAAATTTTGAAATCTTTGAAATTTTTGAAATTTTGAAATTTTTGAAAACCTTTTTGAAATTTTGAAATTTTTGAAATCCTTTTTTGAAATCTTTGAAAATTTTGAAATTTTTGAAAATTTTGAAATTTTGAAATTTTTGAAATTTTTGAAATTTTGAAATTTTTGAAATTTTTTTGAAAATTTTGAAATCTTTGAAAACTTTTTGAAATTTTTGAAATTTTGAAATTTTGAAACCCTTGAAAATTTTTGAAATTTTGAAATTTTGAAATTTGAAATTTTTGAAATTTTTGAAATTTTTGAAATTTTGAAATTTTGAAATTTTGAAATTTTTGAAAATTTTGAAATTTTTGAAATTTTTGAAAATTTTTGAAATTTTTGAAATTTTGAAATTTTGAAATTTTTGAAAATTTTGAAATCTTTGAAAATTTTGAAATCTTTGAAATTTTGAAATTTTTGAAATTTTGAAATTTTTGAAATTTTGAAATCTTTGAAATCTTTGAAAATTTTGAAATTTTTGAAATCTTTGAAAACCCTTGAAATCTTTGAAACCCTTGAAACTTTTGAAATTTTTGAAACCCTTGAAAATCTTTGAAAATCTTTGAAAACCCTTGAAAACTTTTGAAACCCTTGAAAACCCTTGAAATCTTTGAAAACCCTTGAAACCCTTGAAACCCTTGAAATCTTTGAAACCCTTGAAACCCTTGAAACCCTTGAAAACCCTTGAAACCCTTGAAAACCCTTGAAACCCTTGAAAACCTTGAAATCCCTTGAAATCTTTGAAAATCTTTGAAACTTTTTTTTGAAAACCCTTGAAACTTTTGAAACCTTGAAATTTTTTTTGAAACCTTTGAAACCTTTGAAACCCTTGAAATCTTTGAAACCTTTGAAACCTTGAAATCCCTTGAAATTTTGAAAATCTTTGAAATCTTTGAAAATCTTTGAAACCTTTTGAAATCCCTTGAAACCCTTGAAACCTTGAAACCCTTGAAACCCTTTGAAATCTTGAAACCTTGAAACCCTTGAAAACCCTTGAAACCTTTGAAACCCTTGAAATTTTGAAACCCTTTGAAACCTTTGAAACCTTGAAAACCCTTGAAACCCTTGAAATCTTTGAAAAACCTTGAAACCTTGAAATTTTTGAAATCTTTGAAACCTTGAAACCCTTGAAATCTTTGAAACCTTGAAAAATTTTGAAATCTTTGAAACCCTTGAAAACCTTGAAAATCTTTGAAAATCTTTGAAATCTTTGAAATCTTTGAAATTTTTGAAATTTTTGAAACCTCTTGAAACCCTTGAAACCCTTGAAACTTTGAATTGAAATCTTTGAAAATCTTTTGAAATCTTTGAAACCTTGAAACCTTGAAATCTTTGAAATCTTTGAAAACTTTGAAACTTTTGAAATCTTTGAAATCTTTGAAAATCTTTGAAAACCTTGAAATTTTTGAAATCTTTGAAATTTTTGAAATCTTTGAAAATCTTTGAAAATCTTTGAAATTTTTGAAATTTTGAAATCTTTGAAACCCTTGAAAAAACCTTGAAATCTTTGAAATTTTTGAAATCTTTGAAATTTTTTTTGAAATCTTTGAAATCTTTGAAATCTTTGAAATTTTTGAAATTTTTTGAAATCTTTGAAATCTTTGAAATTTTTGAAACCTTGAAACCTTTGAAATCTTTGAAATCTTTGAAAACTTTTTGAAACCTTGAAACCCTTGAAATTTTTGAAAACCTTGAAACCCTTGAAAACCCTTGAAATCTTTGAAATTTTTGAAAACCCTTGAAACCTTGAAACCCTTGAAATCTTTGAAACCTTGAAACCTTTGAAAACCCTTGAAACCCTTGAAATCTTTGAAACCCTTTGAAACCCTTGAAACCCTTGAAACCCTTGAAACCTTGAAACTTTTGAAACCTTGAAAACTCTTGAAAACTTTTGAAACCTTGAAAACCCTTGAAAACTTTGAAAACCCTTGAAATCCCTTGAAATCTTTGAAAATCTTTGAAATCTTTGAAAATCTTTGAAAATTTTTGAAATCTTTGAAATTTTTGAAAACCCTTGAAAATTTTGAAATTTTGAAATTTTTGAAATTTTTGAAATTTTTGAAATTTTTGAAAAACTTTTGAAATTTTGAAATTTTTGAAATTTTGAAACCCTTGAAATTTTTGAAATCTTTGAAACTTTTTTTGAAATTTTTGAAAACCTTGAAATTTTGAAATTTTTGAAATCTTTGAAATTTTTTGAAATTTTGAAATTTTTGAAAATTTTGAAATCTTTGAAACTTTTGAAATCTTTGAAATTTTTGAAACCCTTGAAACCTTGAAAACCCTTGAAATTTTGAAATCTTTGAAATCTTTGAAATTTTTTTGAAAATTTTGAAAATTTTGAAACTTTTGAAAAATTTTGAAATTTTTGAAATTTTGAAATTTTTTGAAATTTTGAAATTTTTGAAATTTTGAAAATTTTTGAAAATTTTGAAAATCTTTGAAATTTTGAAATTTTTGAAAATTTTGAAATTTTTGAAAAATTTTTGAAAACTTTTTGAAATTTTTGAAAATTTGAAAATTTTGAAATTTTGAAATTTTGAAATTTTGAAATTTTGAAATTTTTGAAATTTTGAAATTTTGAAATTTTGAAATTTTTGAAATTTTTGAAAATTTTGAAATTTTTGAAATTTTTGAAATTTTTGAAATTTTTGAAATTTTTGAAATTTTTGAAATCTTTGAAATTTTTGAAAATTTTTGAAATTTTGAAATTTTTTGAAAATTTTGAAATTTTTGAAATTTTTGAAATTTTTGAAAATTTTGAAATTTTTGAAATTTTTGAAATTTTTGAAATTTTTGAAAATTTTGAAATTTTTGAAATTTTGAAATTTTTGAAATTTTTGAAATTTTTGAAATTTTGAAATTTTTTTTGAAATTTTGAAATTTTGAAAATTTTGAAATTTTGAAAATTTTGAAATTTTTGAAAATTTTGAAAATTTTTGAAATTTTTGAAATTTTTGAAATTTTTGAAATTTTTGAAATTTTTGAAATTTTTGAAATTTTTGAAATTTTTGAAATTTTTTGAAATTTTGAAAATTTTGAAATTTTTGAAATTTTTGAAATTTTGAAATTTTTGAAATTTTTGAAATTTTGAAAATTTTGAAATTTTTGAAATTTTTGAAAATTTTGAAATTTTTGAAAATTTTGAAATTTTTGAAAATTTTGAAATTTTGAAATTTTTGAAAATTTTGAAATTTTTGAAATTTTTGAAATTTTGAAATTTTGAAATTTTTGAAATTTTTGAAATTTTTGAAATTTTTGAAATTTTGAAATTTTGAAATTTTTGAAATTTTGAAATTTTTGAAAAATTTTTGAAATTTTTGAAATTTTTGAAAATTTTGAAATTTTTGAAAATTTTGAAATTTTGAAATTTTGAAATTTTTGAAATTTTTGAAATTTTTGAAATTTTGAAATTTTTGAAATTTTTTGAAATTTTTGAAATTTTGAAATTTTTGAAATTTTTGAAATTTTTGAAATTTTGAAAATTTTGAAATTTTGAAATTTTTGAAATTTTGAAAATTTTGAAAAATTTTGAAATTTTTGAAATTTTTGAAATTTTGAAATTTTTGAAATTTTGAAATTTTGAAATTTTGAAAACTTTTTGAAATTTTTGAAAATTTTGAAATCTTTGAAATTTTGAAATTTTTGAAATTTTGAAATTTTGAAATTTTGAAATTCTTTTGAAATTTTGAAATTTTTGAAATTTTGAAATTTTTTTTGAAATTTTTGAAATTTTTGAAATTTTTGAAATTTTTGAAATTTTTGAAATTTTTGAAATTTTTGAAAATTTTGAAATTTTGAAATTTTTTTTGAAATTTTTGAAATTTTTGAAATTTTGAAAATTTTGAAATTTTTGAAATTTTGAAAATTTTGAAATTTTGAAAATTTTGAAATTTTGAAATTTTTGAAAATTTTGAAAATTTTGAAATTTTTGAAATTTGAAAATTTTTGAAATTTTTGAAATTTTGAAATTTTGAAATTTTTGAAAATTTTTGAAATTTTTGAAATTTTGAAATTTTTGAAATTTTGAATTTTTTTGAAAATTTTGAAATTTTGAAATTTTTGAAATTTTTGAAATTTTTGAAATTTTGAAATTTTTGAAATTTTTGAAATTTTTGAAATTTTTGAAATTTTTGAAATTTTTGAAATTTTTGAAATTTTGAAATTTTGAAATTTTTGAAAATTTTGAAAATTTTGAAATTTTTGAAATTTTTGAAAATTTTGAAATTTTTGAAATTTTTGAAAATTTTGAAATTTTTGAAATTTTTGAAATTTTTGAAATTTTTGAAATTTTTGAAATTTTGAAAATTTTGAAATTTTGAAATTTTTGAAATTTTGAAATTTTGAAAAATTTTTGAAAATTTTGAAAATTTTGAAATTTTGAAATTTTTGAAATTTTTGAAAATTTTGAAATTTTGAAATTTTGAAATTTTTGAAATTTTTGAAAATTTTTGAAAATTTTTGAAATTTTTGAAATTTTTGAAATTTTTGAAATTTTTGAAATTTTGAAATTTTTGAAAATTTTTGAAAATTTTGAAATTTTGAAATTTTTGAAATTTTTGAAATTTTTGAAATTTTTGAAATTTTTTGAAATTTTTGAAAATTTTGAAATTTTTGAAATTTTTGAAATTTGAAATTTTTGAAATTTTTGAAATTTTGAAAATTTTGAAATTTTGAAATTTTGAAATTTTGAAATTTTTGAAAAATTTTGAAATTTTTTTGAAATTTTTGAAATTTTTGAAATTTTGAAATTTTGAAAATTTTGAAATTTTTGAAATTTTTGAAATTTTTGAAATTTTTGAAATTTTTGAAATTTTTGAAATTTTGAAATTTTGAAAAATTTTGAAATTTTGAAAATTTTGAAATTTTTGAAAATTTTGAAATTTTTGAAAATTTTTGAAATTTTGAAATTTTTGAAAATTTTGAAATTTTTGAAATTTTTTTGAAAATTTTTGAAATTTTGAAATTTTTAAAATTTTTGAAATTTTTGAAATTTTGAAATTTTGAAATTTTTGAAATTTTTTTGAAATTTTGAAAATTTTTGAAATTTTGAAATTTTTTGAAATTTTGAAATTTTTGAAATTTTGAAATTTTTGAAATTTTGAAATTTTTTGAAATTTTGAAATTTTTGAAAATTTTGAAATTTTTGAAAATTTTGAAATTTTTTGAAAATTTTGAAACCCTTGAAATTTTTGAAAATTTTTGAAATTTTTGAAATTTTTGAAATTTTGAAATTTTGAAAAATTTTTGAAATTTTGAAATTTTTGAAAATTTTTGAAATTTTTGAAATTTTGAAATTTTTGAAATTTTGAAATTTTTGAAATTTTTGAAAATTTTGAAATTTTTGAAATTTTTGAAATTTTTGAAATTTTTGAAATTTTTGAAATTTTTGAAATCTTTGAAATTTTTGAAATTTTTGAAATTTTTGAAATTTTTGAAATTTTTGAAATTTTTGAAATTTTTGAAATTTTTGAAATTTTTGAAAATTTTGAAAATTTTGAAAATTTTGAAATTTTTGAAATTTTGAAATTTTTGAAATTTTTGAAATTTTTGAAATTTTGAAATTTTTGAAATTTTTGAAATTTTTGAAAACCTTTGAAAACTTTTGAAAATTCCTGAAAACCTTGAAATTTTTGAAATTTTTGAAATTTTGAAAATTTTTGAAATTTTTGAAAATTTGAAAATTTTGAAATTTTTGAAATTTTTGAAATTTTTGAAATTTTTGAAATTTTTGAAAATTTTGAAATTTTGAAAATTTTTGAAATTTTTGAAATTTTTGAAATTTTGAAATTTTTGAAAATTTTGAAATTTTTTAAATTTTTGAAATTTTTGAAATTTTTGAAATTTTTGAAATTTTTGAAATTTTTGAAATTTTTGAAATTTTTGAAATTTTTGAAAATTTTGAAATTTTTTGAAATTTTGAAATTTTTGAAATTTTTGAAATTTTTGAAAATTTTGAAAATTTTGAAATTTTGAAAAATTTTTGAAATTTTTGAAATTTTTGAAATTTTGAAAAATTTTGAAATTTTTGAAATTTTTGAAAATTTTGAAAATTTTGAAATTTTGAAATTTTGAAATTTTTGAAAATTTTGAAATTTTTGAAAATTTTTGAAATTTTTGAAATTTTTGAAATTTTTGAAATTTTGAAATTTTGAAAATTTTGAAATTTTTGAAATTTTTGAAATTTTTGAAAATTTTGAAATTTTTGAAAATTTTGAAATTTTGAAATTTTTGAAATTTTGAAATTTTGAAATTTTTGAAATTTTTGAAATTTTTGAAATTTTTGAAATTTTTGAAATTTTGAAATTTTGAAATTTTTGAAAATTTTGAAAATTTTGAAATTTTTGAAATTTTGAAAATTTTTGAAAATTTTGAAATTTTGAAAATTTTTGAAATTTTGAAATTTTTGAAATTTTTGAAATTTTTGAAAATTTTTGAAATTTTTGAAAATTTTGAAATTTTTGAAAATTTTGAAAAAATTTTGAAATTTTTGAAATTTTTGAAATTTTGAAATTTTGAAATTTTGAAATTTTTGAAATTTTTGAAATTTTGAAATTTTTGAAATTTTGAATTTTTGAAATTTTTGAAATTTTTGAAATTTTTGAAATTTTGAAAATTTTGAAATTTTTGAAATTTTTGAAATTTTGAAAATTTTGAAAATTTTGAAATTTTTGAAATTTTTGAAATTTTTGAAAATTTTGAAATTTTTGAAATTTTGAAATTTTGAAATTTTGAAATTTTGAAATTTGAAAAATTTTGAAAATTTTGAAAATTTGAAATTTTTGAAAATTTTGAAATTTTGAAAATTTTGAAATTTTTGAAAATTTTGAAATTTTGAAAATTTTTGAAATTTTGAAATTGTTGAAATTTTTGAAATTTTTGAAATTTTTGAAATTTTGAAAATTTTGAAATTTTTGAAATTTTTGAAAATTTTGAAAATTTTGAAATTTTGAAATTTTTGAAATTTTTGAAATTTTTGAAATTTTTGAAAATTTTGAAAATTTTGAAATTTTGAAATTTTTGAAATTTTTGAAATTTTGAAATTTTGAAATTTTGAAATTTTGAAATTTTTGAAAATTTTGAAATTTTGAAATTTTGAAATTTTGAAATTTTTGAAATTTTGAAATTTTGAAATTTTTGAAATTTTTGAAATTTTTGAAAATTTTGAAAATTTTGAAATTTTTGAAATTTTTGAAATTTTTGAAATTTTTGAAATTTTGAAATTTTTTGAAATTTTTGAAATTTTTGAAATTTTGAAATTTTGAAATTTTTGAAATTTTGAAATTTTGAAAATTTTGAAATTTTGAAATTTTTGAAATTTTGAAATTTTTGAAATTTTGAAATTTTGAAATTTTTGAAAAATTTTTGAAATTTTGAAATTTTTGAAATTTTTGAAATTTTTGAAATTTTGAAATTTTGAAATTTTGAAATTTTTGAAATTTTGAAAATTTTGAAATTTTTGAAATTTTTGAAATTTTTGAAAATTTTTGAAATTTTGAAATTTTTGAAATTTTTGAAATTTTTGAAAATTTTTGAAATTTTGAAAATTTTGAAATTTTGAAATTTTTGAATTTTTGAAATTTTGAAATTTTTGAAATTTTTGAAAATTTTGAAATTTTTGAAATTTTTGAAATTTTTGAAAATTTTGAAATTTTTGAAAATTTTGAAATTTTTGAAATTTTTGAAATTTTTGAAAATTTTTGAAATTTTTGAAATTTTGAAATTTTTGAAAATTTTGAAATTTTTGAAAATTTTGAAAATTTGAAATTTTGAAAATTTGAAAATTTTGAAATTTTTGAAATTTTGAAATTTTGAAATTTTGAAAATTTTGAAATTTTGAAATTTTTGAAATTTTTGAAATTTTTGAAATTTTGAAATTTTGAAATTTTTGAAACTTTTTGAAATTTTGAAATTTTGAAATTTTGAAAATTTTGAAATTTTTGAAATTTTGAAATTTTGAAAATTTTGAAATTTTTGAAATTTTTGAAATTTTGAAATTTTGAAATTTTTGAAATTTTTGAAATTTTGAAATTTTTGAAATTTTTGAAAATTTTGAAAATTTTGAAATTTTGAAATTTTGAAATTTTGAAAATTTTGAAAATTTTTGAAATTTTGAAATTTTGAATTTTTTTTGAAAATTTTGAAATTTTTGAAATTTTTGAAATTTTGAAATTTTTGAAATTTTGAAATTTTTGAAATTTTGAAATTTTGAAATTTTGAAATTTTGAAATTTTGAAAATTTTGAAATTTTTGAAAATTTTGAAATTTTTGAAATTTTGAAATTTTGAAAATTTTGAAATTTTGAAATTTTTGAAATTTTGAAAAATTTTTGAAATTTTGAAAATTTTTGAAAATTTTGAAATTTTTGAAATTTTGAAATTTTGAAAATTTTGAAATTTTTGAAATTTTTTGAAATTTTGAAAATTTTGAAATTTTGAAATTTTGAAATTTTTTGAAATTTTGAAATTTTGAAATTTTTGAAATTTTTGAAATTTTGAAATTTTGAAATTTTGAAATTTTTGAAATTTGAAAATTTTGAAAATTTTGAAATTTTGAAATTTTGAAATTTTGAAATTTTTGAAATTTTGAAATTTTTGAAAAATTTTGAAATTTTGAAATTTTGAAAATTTTGAAATTTTGAAATTTTGAAATTTTGAAATTTTGAAATTTTTGAAATTTTGAAATTTTGAAATTTTGAAATTTTGAAATTTTTGAAAATTTTGAAATTTTGAAAATTTTGAAATTTTGAAATTTTGAAATTTTGAAATTTTTTTGAAATTTTGAAACCTTGAAAATTTTGAAATTTTGAAAATTTTGAAATTTTGAAATTTTGAAATTTTTGAAATTTTTGAAATTTTGAAAAATTTTGAAAACTTTGAAATTTTTGAAATTTTGAAAATTTTGAAATTTTGAAATTTTGAAATTTTGAAATTTTGAAATTTTGAAAATTTTTGAAACCCTTGAAAATTTTGAAATTTTGAAATTTTGAAAATTTTTGAAAATTTTTGAAAATTTTGAAATTTTGAAATTTTGAAAATTTTGAAATCTTTGAAATTTTGAAAATTTTGAAATTTTGAAATTTTTGAAACCCTTGAAAATTTTGAAAATTTTGAAATTTTTGAAATTTTGAAATTTTGAAATTTTGAAATTTTGAAATTTTGAAATTTTGAAATTTTGAAATTTTGAAATTTTGAAATTTTGAAATTTTGAAATTTTGAAATTTTGAAATTTTGAAATTTTGAAATTTGAAATTTTGAAATTTTGAAATTTTGAAATTTTGAAATTTTGAAATTTTGAAATTTTGAAATTTTGAAATTTTGAAATTTTGAAATTTTGAAATTTTGAAATTTTGAAATTTTGAAATTTTGAAATTTTGAAATTTTGAAAATTTTGAAAATTTTGAAACCCTTGAAACCTTGAAATTTTGAAATTTTGAAATTTTGAAATTTTGAAATTTTGAAATTTTGAAATTTTGAAATTTTGAAATTTTGAAATTTTGAAATTTTGAAATTTTGAAATTTTGAAATTTTGAAATTTTAAAATTTTGAAATTTTGAAATTTTGAAATTTTGAAATTTGAAATTTTGAAATTTTGAAATTTTGAAATTTTGAAATTTTGAAATTTTGAAATTTTGAAATTTTGAAATTTTGAAATTTTGAAATTTTGAAATTTTGAAATTTTGAAATTTTGAAATTTTGAAATTTTGAAATTTTGAAATTTTGAAATTTTGAAATTTTGAAATTTTGAAATTTTGAAATTTTGAAATTTTGAAATTTTGAAATTTTGAAATTTTGAAATTTTGAAATTTTGAAATTTTGAAATTTTGAAATTTTGAAATTTTGAAATTTTGAAATTTTGAAATGTTGAAATTTTGAAATGTTGAAATTTTGAAATGTTGAAATGTTGAAATGTTGAAATGTTGAAATGTTGAAATGTTGAAATGTTGAAATGTTGAAATTTTGAAATGTTGAAATGTTGAAATTTTGAAATTTTGAAATGTTGAAATTTTGAAATGTTGAAATGTTGAAATTTTGAAATTTTGAAATGTTGAAATTTTGAAATTTTGAAATGTTGAAATTTTGAAATTTTGAAATGTTGAAATGTTGAAATTTTGAAATGTTGAAATGTTGAAATTTTGAAATTTTGAAATGTTGAAATGTTGAAATGTTGAAATTTTGAAATTTTGAAATTTTGAAATTTTGAAATTTTGAAATTTTGAAATTTTGAAATTTTGAAATGTTGAAATTTTGAAATGTTGAAATTTTGAAATGTTGAAATTTTGAAATTTTGAAATGTTGAAATTTTGAAATGTTGAAATGTTGAAATGTTGAAATGTTGAAATTTTGAAATGTTGAAATTTTGAAATGTTGAAATGTTGAAATTTTGAAATTTTGAAATGTTGAAATGTTGAAATGTTGAAATTTTGAAATGTTGAAATTTTGAAATGTTGAAATGTTGAAATGTTGAAATTTTGAAATGTTGAAATGTTGAAATGTTGAAATGTTGAAATGTTGAAATGTTGAAATGTTGAAATGTTGAAATGTTGAAATGTTGAAATGTTGAAATGTTGAAATGTTGAAATGTTGAAATGTTGAAATGTTGAAATGTTGAAATTTTGAAATTTTGAAATGTTGAAATGTTGAAATGTTGAAATGTTGAAATGTTGAAATGTTGAAATGTTGAAATGTTGAAATGTTGAAATGTTGAAATGTTGAAATGTTGAAATGTTGAAATGTTGAAATGTTGAAATGTTGAAATGTTGAAATGTTGAAATGTTGAAATGTTGAAATGTTGAAATGTTGAAATGTTGAAATGTTTGAAATGTTGAAATGTTGAAATGTTGAAATGTTGAAATGTTGAAATGTTGAAATGTTGAAATGTTGAAATGTTGAAATGTTGAAATGTTGAAATGTTGAAATGTTGAAATGTTGAAATGTTGAAATGTTGAAATGTTGAAATTTGTTGAAATGTTGAAATGTTGAAATGTTGAAATGTTGAAATGTTGAAATGTTGAAATGTTGAAATGTTGAAATGTTGAAATGTTGAAATGTTGAAATGTTGAAATGTTGAAATGTTGAAATGTTGAAATGATGAAATGTTGAAATGTTGAAATGTTGAAATGTTGAAATGTTGAAATGTTGAAATGTTGAAATGTTGAAATGTTGAAATGTTGAAATGTTGAAATGTTGAAATGTTGAAATGTTGAAATGTTGAAATGTTGAAATGTTGAAATGTTGAAATGTTGAAATGTTGAAATGTTGAAATGTTGAAATGTTGAAATGTTGAAATGTTGAAATGTTGAAATGTTGAAATGTTGAAATGTTGAAATGTTGAAATGTTGAAATGTTGAAATGTTGAAATGTTGAAATGTTGAAATGTTGAAATGTTGAAATGTTGAAATGTTGAAATGTTGAAATGTTGAAATGTTGAAATGTTGAAATGTTGAAATGTTGAAATGTTGAAATGTTGAAATGTTGAAATGTTGAAATGTTGAAATGTTGAAATATTTGAAATGTTGAAATGTTGAAATGTTGAAATGTTGAAATGTTGAAATGTTGAAATGTTGAAATGTTGAAATGTTGAAATGTTGAAATGTTGAAATGTTGAAATGTTGAAATGTTGAAATGTTGAAATGTTGAAATGTTGAAATGTTGAAATGTTGAAATGTTGAAATGTTGAAATGTTGAAATGTTGAAATGTTGAAATGTTGAAATGTTGAAATGTTGAAATGTTGAAATGTTGAAATGTTGAAATGTTGAAATGTTGAAATTTGTTGAAATGTTGAAATGTTGAAATGTTGAAATGTTGAAATGTTGAAATGTTGAAATGTTGAAATGTTGAAATGTTGAAATGTTGAAATGTTGAAATGTTAAAATGTTGAAATGTTGAAATGTTGAAATGTTGAAATGTTGAAATGTTGAAATGTTGAAATGTTGAAATGTTAAAATGTTGAAATGTTGAAATGTTGAAATGTTGAAATGTTGAAATGTTGAAATGTTGAAATGTTGAAATGTTGAAATGTTGAAATGTTGAAATGTTGAAATGTTGAAATGTTGAAATGTTGAAATGTTGAAATGTTGAAATGTTGAAATGTTGAAATGTTGAAATGTTGAAATGTTGAAATGTTGAAATGTTGAAATGTTGAAATGTTGAAATGTTGAAATGTTGAAATGTTGAAATGTTGAAATGTTGAAATGTTGAAATGTTGAAATGTTGAAATGTTGAAATGTTGAAATGTTGAAATGTTGAAATGTTGAAATGTTGAAATGTTGAAATGTTGAAATGTTGAAATGTTGAAATGTTGAAATGTTGAAATGTTGAAATGTTGAAATGTTGAAATGTTGAAATGTTGAAATGTTGAAATGTTGAAATGTTGAAATGTTGAAATGTTGAAATGTTGAAATGTTGAAATGTTGAAATGTTGAAATGTTGAAATTTTGAAATGTTGAAATTTTGAAATGTTGAAATGTTGAAATGTTGAAATGTTGAAATGTTGAAATGTTGAAATGTTGAAATGTTGAAATGTTGAAATGTTGAAATGTTGAAATGTTGAAATGTTGAAATGTTGAAATGTTGAAATGTTGAAATGTTGAAATGTTGAAATGTTGAAATGTTGAAATGTTGAAATGTTGAAATTTGAAATGTTGAAATGTTGAAATGTTGAAATGTTGAAATGTTGAAATGTTGAAATGTTGAAATGTTGAAATGTTGAAATGTTGAAATGTTGAAATGTTGAAATGTTGAAATGTTGAAATGTTGAAATGTTGAAAATGTTGAAATGTTGAAATGTTGAAATGTTGAAATGTTGAAATGTTGAAATGTTGAAATGTTGAAATGTTGAAATTTGAATTGAAATGTTGAAATGTTGAAATGTTGAAATGTTGAAATGTTGAAATGTTGAAATGTTGAAATGTTGAAATGTTGAAATGTTTGAAATGTTGAAATGTTGAAATGTTGAAATGTTGAAATGTTGAAATGTTGAAATGTTGAAATGTTGAAATGTTGAAATGTTGAAATGTTGAAATGTTGAAATGTTGAAATGTTGAAATGTTGAAATGTTGAAATGTTGAAATGTTGAAATGTTGAAATGTTGAAATGTTGAAATGTTGAAATGTTGAAATGTTGAAATGTTGAAATGTTGAAATGTTGAAATGTTGAAATGTTGAAATGTTGAAATGTTGAAATGTTGAAATGTTGAAATGTTGAAATGTTGAAATGTTGAAATGTTGAAATGTTGAAATGTTGAAATGTTGAAATGTTGAAATGTTGAAATGTTGAAATGTTTGAAATGTTGAAATGTTGAAATGTTGAAATGTTGAAATGTTGAAATGTTGAAATGTTGAAATGTTGAAATGTTGAAATGTTGAAATGTTGAAATGTTGAAATGTTGAAATGTTGAAATGTTGAAATGTTGAAATGTTGAAATGTTGAAATGTTGAAATGTTGAAATGTTGAAATGTTGAAATGTTGAAATGTTGAAATGTTGAAATGTTGAAATGTTGAAATGTTGAAAATGTTGAAATGTTGAAATGTTGAAATGTTGAAATGTTGAAATGTTGAAATGTTGAAATGTTGAAATGTTGAAATGTTGAAATGTTGAAATTTGAAATGTTGAAATGTTGAAATGTTGAAATGTTGAAATTGTTGAAATGTTGAAATGTTGAAATGTTGAAATGTTGAAATGTTGAAATGTTGAAATGTTGAAATGTTGAAATGTTGAAATGTTGAAATGTTGAAATGTTGAAATGTTGAAATGTTGAAATGTTGAAATGTTGAAATGTTGAAATGTTGAAATGTTGAAATGTTGAAATGTTGAAATGTTTGAAATGTTGAAATGTTGAAATGTTGAAATGTTGAAATGTTGAAATGTTGAAATGTTGTTGAAATGTTGAAATGTTGAAATGTTGAAATGTTGAAATGTTGAAATGTTGAAATGTTTGAAATGTTGAAATGTTGAAATGTTGAAATGTTGAAATGTTGAAATGTTGAAATGTTGAAATGTTGAAATGTTGAAATGTTGAAATGTTGAAATGTTGAAATGTTGAAATGTTGAAATGTTGAAATGTTGAAATGTTGAAATGTTGAAATGTTGAAATGTTGAAATGTTGAAATGTTGAAATGTTGAAATGTTGAAATGTTGAAATGTTGAAATGTTGAAATGTTGAAATGTTGAAATGTTGAAATGTTGAAATGTTGAAATTTGAAATGTTGAAATGTTGAAATGTTGAAATGTTGAAATGTTTGAAATGTTGAAATGTTGAAATGTTGAAATGTTGAAATGTTGAAATGTTGAAATGTTGAAATGTTGAAATGTTGAAATGTTGAAATGTTGAAATGTTGAAATGTTGAAATGTTGAAATGTTGAAATGTTGAAATGTTGAAATGTTGAAATGTTCAAATGTTGAAATGTTGAAATGTTCAAATGTTCAAATGTTCAAATGTTCAAATGTTCAAATGTTTGTAGTGTGCCAAAGTTGATCAACAGCCGTTGAAACTCCTCTGCACTCTTTCTGTTAATTCTTAACAGAGAGCGAATTTAAAACAGCTGTTATGCAAAAACGGCGCGCTCAATTATTCTTGCAGAAGAATGGTCCCAAAAGAGAATCAAGAATATCACACCATTTAACAGTTAACTAATGCAGTTAGAGTTGCTTCGAGCATTTTTGACAGCGCCACCTTCCGTCTATAAATAGATGCTGAACGCGCATTTCTGTACATTAATTTTTTCTGAAGCCGACGCTCACGCAGCCAAAATATATAAATTTTCTAAAAATATAATACGAGTGGCAAAATAAACTGTAAGACCACATATTCTTGTTAAAAAATAGAATACATATGCCAATATAAAATAAAAACATCGGAATTATATATATATAATAGCAAGTGCAGAAAATACCATACAAAAAAGGTGATATTTGTGTCTAGCCACGTGCAAATTGTAAACTAATTGTGTGTTTTTACAGCGACATCGATTTCTTGCGGTCAGTACCACTCGTTGTCAGATACCCGTAAGATTGGTCAGCTTGGTGCCCAATAAGCGTGGGTCTGCAACTTGGTAGACGCAAACACATTTTCCGGAGTATCGATACATAGTCCCATTTATGATTGCGCTACAAACCTTCGCACAGTGAGACTACGCTTAGTTCTTGCACCGAATCACGGCGCTAGACTTTTTCGCACCGTGTGGCTGTACCTAACCTTCTGAGCATAACGTACAGTGCTCAACGGAGACTTCGATTGACGTGCAACGCACGCCCAGGTGACATGGCACCGCCATAAAAATCTTGAATCTTTCGTATATTTTATATACCTCCAAAAAGTTCATTTAAACAATAGTACTAATTAAATTGTATTCCCTATATAAAGCTTAAACTTTGTAAACATGTGCGCATGAGGAATTACCTCGATCATCTATAATTTTCATTACACATCACGCATGATTCTTCCATAATCATTTGGACATTATTATTATTTGGACCGACAGCTCAACAGCTCCTGCATCGGAGGGCCCTACGACAGCATGAAGCGGATTTTGTGAGTGAGTAAAAATATCAGTAATAAGTATATGCAATAATGGTTATGGACAGTCAATTGCGTCCGTCACATGTTGGAGATTAAAGGTTATGACTATATGTCTTAGAAAAACGATCTGACTTAGTTCCCCGTGCGCATATAAAATTTTCTCGAATATTTAAAATTTGAAATACTTAGCGAAACGCAAATAATGTCGTATCTTGAAACTGAAATTAAATTATAATAATAAATGAATACTGTAAACGTCATGAAGCACACAAATCACGTCTAATAGTATCTTTATGGTTCGTCGCCGGAACAATAGGTATGCGATAGTTCAGCAGCCGCAGTGAATAATATGTAGATTATACAAGGGGTGACCCAAGCAATACAATGGCGTCACCAAGGCAGGGTGGGTAGAGAAGGGGGCACAAATAACACCTAGTGCATCCCAATAACCCTATTCCTAAATCAGTCGTCCATAACCCAGTACATTGATCAGTCCGATTTAAATAACACCCCTTTCGTTTCACCATTCAATTAGAGAAGTAGAAGTGCACTTAAATTTTTGTTTTTATGAGGCCGTAGGACGAGATTAGGAAAGAACCCCGCCCCATCCGGCGAGCAGAAAGCCCGGAGCAAGAAGTGCACGAAGCCTAGTCAGTCATACACAAGTTGAATTTCCTTTCGACGAGAAGCCCGAGTATTGCTTAGTAGTACTCGGTCAAAGACGTTTCAACGCGCATACTACATAAAGATAAAATGGCGCCCAACGTGGGGCCCGACCGATATGTTAACATATCGTAAAAGATAATCTCTTTTCTCAATTATGATAATAATTGGCGTGTAACTGAAAAGGCTTGATGACACAACATCTTCATTGTTCAATTAGAATCATAATTGTTGCTTAGAAGAAGAGTTATTGGTGTTAACATCGTTGCGAAGGCTCTAATACAAATTGCGTGTATGTATATCATTGGCACCCAGAACAAAAAGCCAAGAAAAGCAGTTAGTATCAAATATTAAAAAAGAAGCAAACAACACCATAAGCAATAATAAAACCCTATTGCAAGAAAGCTTCATATCCACATTCACATCCACATTCCATCCACTATAAATTACATTTTTGAAACAACAAACAAAACGAGCGTTAAAGCTTATAGATCAGGTGTATCCATAATACGGAGCAGCGATCATAATACTGTTAAAAGGATTGATCGACCTATATGGACCTGCATGATCACGAGTAGCTTTAATCTTTAATTCTCGATTTTGTAAAACGGATGCTGCAATTAACCAATATATGAGAGTGCGAATGGAACTTTGATTTCCGGAATAGCGAATAATAGCTGGTAATTAACTAGCGGTCGACCGAATCAAACCCATTTTCAGCTGTCATATTTGTATTTGTTTAATTTAACGGTCCGCAAAATAAAAAACTGTCAATTGATTTCCCTAGAATCGGAAAAGGAATCGCGAGCAACTTCAGTACATTCATTGGAGGCTCGACCTTTACAATTCAAGAAAATCAATTTCAGTTCGATAGTATTCTTTTAAGCGAACAGCTAATGACTTTTTGACGAATAGGATTATTTACTGGCCTGAACGAAAACATCCTTTTTGGGAAAGCGACGAACCAAAGATTTAATGAAATTATTATAAACCATTATATAATTACAAACTAAACAAAATGTCTGTTAGGCACAGCCACGAAGATTTAAGCGAAGCCTTGCAACAGCAAGACCCATTTTGCGGAAGTTGTCACGAACCTATGAATTCTAAAGATTTAACGGCAGTCTCACCATGCAAGCATAGATTTCACAATCAATGCATATTACGATCCCTTCAAAACAATAGAAGCTGCCCGGTTTGTAAGAATCCGTGTACGGCTAGACAATTGTCGCTATCGAATAACAATTTGGCCGCTGAATTAGATGCAGCTGAACAAGCACGTGAATTAATAACGCTTGGTCTAAATGATAACCAAGGAAACGTTAATACTTCTATAGGAAACCGATCAGTAGGTAGAAATCGAAGAGGAGGTACTCCTCGACGTGGAATGTCAACCAGGTCCACCAATAGAAATAGCCAGAGCCAACACTGCACCATCAACAACAGCAGTAACGCTCAAAAACCTTTGAATGCAGTACCCCACCAATCTACAGGTACGGTCCATTTTGATTCCTTATTACAAAACGCTTTGCGAAATCAACAGCAGCAGATTATGCAAAATGTCGCAGCGTTAATAGAAAATCAATTGGCAAATATCCATATACAAAAGGAGCAACACATCTCACCTCCGCTCATTGCGAGCGTTGATCTCCCTCGTAACCTTAACATGAATCAGAGTCAAAATGATAGTAGTAATCGATCATTAAATAACAATACCTTAATACCCCCAGAAAAGGTGTCGAACATTATCCAGAACTGGCATATAAAGTTCGATGGTTCCAAAAGTGGCTTGGCCACGGAAGATTTTCTATATAGAGTACGCTCTATGACAAACCAGAACTTGTACGGCAATCACAGCCTATTGTGTGATCATTTACATCTACTTTTGGTAGGCAAGGCTAACGAATGGTTCTGGAAATTCCACAAAACATACCCACATTTTACTTGGAATACGTTTAGCGTAGAGTTTAGGAAGAAATTTGAAGACATAGAAACAGATATGGATATTTGGGAATCCATAAACTCTAGACGACAAGGTGAAAAAGAATCTTTCGAAGAATTTCAGTTTGAAGTCGAGAAACTTGTTACTCGGTTAAGAAATCCCATACAAGAAGAATCTCTAGTGCGACTTTTAATTCGGCATTCCAAACCGTCTCTTCGTTACGAGCTAATGCACCTAAATATACTTACTTTAGCTAGGCTACGGGAAGAAATTCGCACACATGAGCAATTCTGTAAACAGAACAGATCGCAACCATCTAGGTTCAATAGACCGTTTGTTTCCGAGATAGATGACACTTCGGAAATAGCAGCTATGCAGCACAAAAGCATCAAATGTTGGAACTGTGGCAAATCTGGACATCGTTATGACGTTTGTCTTGAGCCACGTTCTATTTTTTGTTACGGCTGTGGTAAGAAAGACACTTACAAGCCAAACTGCCTATCATGCAATCCTTCGGAAAACCCTCTGTCGGATGCGCGGAAAATTCCGGCGCATCCGACCCATTAAAACTTAGAAACGCAATTCAGACTGTAACTCCATCACAAAGTCTGTCCAATCAGGAATATTCTAATAGTAAAAACCAAACCTCATCATATAGACGTCTACCTTTTCATGCTCGATACGCAAACTATCTGTCAGCACGACAGCGTATATTTGGTAAAATTGACAGTTTAGACAAGGAAACTAAAACCAGGCGTTCCACAATACGAATGCGCGGATTTTGGAAGAAAGTTCGCTCGTGTCGTAAAAAACTAGTAGAGTCTATATTTACAAATTCAGACAACCGTTTGTACACCGAAATAAATATAGAAGATAAGGAATACATAGCTCTTCTTGATTCAGGTGCAACCCTTTGCTGTCTCGGAGGCAAAGCCGCCACTCAACTGTTAATGCACCCGAAAACAAAAAGATGCTCCGGTCGTATTAGAACAGCCAATAACGCAGAATGTCCAGTTCTAGGCAAGTTAACAACTAATGTCAAATATCAAGGGAGCAGCAAGGCAATCGAATTTTACATTATCCCTGACCTAAAACAAGATGTTTATCTTGGAATTGATTTTTGGCACGATTTTGGTCTTATTAAGAACATAATGAGAACTTCTAACAGCATATCAGAACTAGACGTCGGAAAAGACAACAACTTAGACGACCCACCGAAAATTCATACTCTTTCCGAACAACAGCAGCGAGAATTAGACTCAGTCATTCAAAAACTTCCCTCCTATGAGAAAGAAGGACTAGGCCGAACGCAGGTTATCGAACACAGTATCGATGTTGGGGAATCCAAGCCCATAAAACAACGACACTGGCCCGTTTCACCGGCTAGGGAGAAACTCATGTTCACTGAGATAGATAATATGTTGGCCATGGATGTTATCGAGCTATCGAATAGTCCATGGAGCAGCAATTGTGTTTTAGTACAAAAAGGAAGCAAGACTCGGTTGTGTCTCGATTCACGAGAGGTAAACAAGCACACACGAAAAGATGCATATCCACTTCCTCACGTGGATGGTATCTTGAGTCGCCTGCCTCCAGCCCGCTATATAACAGGGTTGGACATGAAGCACGCTTTTTGGCAGATACCACTAGAAGAAAAGTCACGGCAGTATACAGCATTTACTGTACCGAATCGTCCACTCTATCAATATAAGGTTATGCCTTTCGGACTATGCAATGCAGCACAGACTCTCTGCCGATTAATGGACCAAGTCATACCAGCACATCTTCGTACAAGAGTATTTGTATACTTGGATGACTTGTTAATCCTGTCAGATGATTTTAGCTCGCATATGTCACTTTTGAGTGAAATAGCAACCTATCTTCGACACGCAAATCTTACTATAAATATCGCTAAATCGAAATTCTGTATGAAAGAAATTAAGTATTTAGGTTTTATAATAGGCAATGGGCAAATTAAGACTGACCCAGACAAGGTAATTGCAATCAGACAGTTTCCGATACCATCTACAGTTAAACAACTGCGGAGATTTTTGGGAATGTGCGGTTGGTATCGCCGATTCGTCGACGGATACGCCACACTCTCAATGCCTCTTACCGATTTGTTAAGAAAGAATAGAAAATACTGTTGGAGCGATGAAGCTGGCAACGCTTTTTCAAATCTCAAAGAAAAACTAACTACCACACCTATATTAAGTACACCTGATTTTTCTAAACCATTTTTATTACTATGCGACGCAAGTCAATACGGACTTGGTTGTGTCCTTGCACAAGCCAATGAGGATGGAGCAGAAATGCCGATAGCATACATGTCCACCAAACTCACTAAAGCTCAGCGCAACTACTCCGTCACAGAATTAGAATGCTTAGCAGTTATCCAAGGTATTTACAAATTTCGTTCTTATATTGAAGGACAAGAGTTCACGGTACTAACTGACCACTCAGCGCTGAAATGGTTGATGAATCAGAAAGATTTGTTAGGTCGATTGGCGCGCTGGTCACTTAAACTGCAAGGGTTCAATTTTTCAATTCAGCATCGTCGAGGTTCACAAAATGTGGTGGCCGATACATTATCCCGTCGCGATGAAGATGAAGTTAGTGAATTCTCAAGTTTTGGCCCAATCCTTGATTTGTCATCAAAAGAATTCACCTCTACAGAATATGAAGAGCTGAAGAAGCGAATATCAGAAAATATTGCGAGACTTCCAGATCTAAAAATTGTAGATAACCTTATTTATAAACGTACCGAGTATTCAACAGGAGATTTAATACAAGAATCCGAATCGTGGAAACTCTGGATACCGAAGGGACTACAAGCAGAAGTGTTAAGTCGAGCACACGACCCTCCAGATGCTGCACATTGTGGTACCAGCAAGATGATAGAGAAATTAAAAAGATATATATTTTGGCCTGGCATGGTAACTGCGATCCGAAATTACGTTGCACAGTGTACATCCTGCCGAATGACCAAAAGCCCCAATACAATTTTAAGACCGCCTATGGGAAAACCCATGACGTCGGATAGACCATTCCAAAAATTGTATATTGATTTGTTAGGCCCATACCCAAGGTCCAAGAAAGGAAACATAGGATTACTTATAATAGTTGACCACTTTAGTAAATTTCATTTCTTACAACCTTTAAAGAAATTTACGGCCATCAAGATATGTGAATTCTTGGAAACCTCAGTCTTCCATACGTTTGGAGTCCCAGAAGTAATTCTGTCTGACAATGGCTCTCAATTCAAATCAGGAGAATTTAAAGCATTTCTAACACGTTTTGGCATTACGCAAATTTGCACTGCAATATATTCTCCGCAGGCGAACGCCAGCGAGCGTCTCAATCGCTCAGTACTAGCAGCAATTCGAGCATATGTAGGAAAAGATCATGCCCAATGGGATATGAATTTGAATGAAATAAGTGGTTCATTTAGATCTACTATCCATCGCAGTACAGGATACTCTCCCTATTACCTCTGTTTTGGTCAAAACATGATAAGTAATGGTAAAGACTATGACTTGTTACGCAAACTGAACGCATTAGCTGACGATGTGCATATGACACGGGCCGATGTATTGCAGTTGGCGCGCGCCAAAGCAAAAGCAAAAGTAGCAGACACACATGATGATAACGCGCGAAGATATAATCTACGCAGCAGATCAGTTCAGCTTAAACCCGGTGATTCTGTTTACGCCAGAAATTTTGCGCAGAGTAACGCTGGAAAGAGATTTAATCATAAGTTAGCACCCGTCTTTTTGCAAGCCAAAGTGTTGCGAAAGCATAGTAACATATATTATGAGTTACAAAACGATCAAGGGAAATCGATCGGAGTATATCATTTGAAAGATATCAAACTCTGAAAATCAACTTTGAGTCCCACCTTTTTCTGTTTATGAATTCTTGTGTAAGACTCTCGAATCATGAACAGATGGATGTAGTGTGCCAAAGTTGATCAACAGCCGTTGAAACTCCTCTGCACTCTTTCTGTTAATTCTTAACAGAGAGCGAATTTAAAACAGCTGTTATGCAAAAACGGCGCGCTCAATTATTCTTGCAGAAGAATGGTCCCAAAAGAGAATCAAGAATATCACACCATTTAACAGTTAACTAATGCAGTTAGAGTTGCTTCGAGCATTTTTGACAGCGCCACCTTCCGTCTATAAATAGATGCTGAACGCGCATTTCTGTACATTAATTTTTTCTGAAGCCGACGCTCACGCAGCCAAAATATATAAATTTTCTAAAAATATAATACGAGTGGCAAAATAAACTGTAAGACCACATATTCTTGTTAAAAAAAATACGGCAATATAATAATATATGCCAAAAACATCCCGGAATCGGAATTATATATATATAATAGCAAGTGCAGAAAATACCATACTTGGTAGACGCAAACACATTTTCCGGAGTATCGATACATAGTCCCATTTATGATTGCGCTACAAACCTTCGCACAGTGAGACTACGCTTAGTTCTTGCACCGAATCACGGCGCTAGACTTTTTCGCACCGTGTGGCTGTACCTAACCTTCTGAGCATAACGTACAGTGCTCAACGGAGACTTCGATTGACGTGCAACGCACGCCCAGGTGACATGGCACCGCCATAAAAATCTTGAATCTTTCGTATATTTTATATACCTCCAAAAAGTTCATTTAAACAATAGTACTAATTAAATTGTATTCCCTATATAAAGCTTAAACTTTGTAAACATGTGCGCATGAGGAATTACCTCGATCATCTATAATTTTCATTACACATCACGCATGATTCTTCCATAATCATTTGGACATTATTATTATTTGGACCGACAGCTCAACAGCTCCTGCATCGGAGGGCCCTACGACAGCATGAAGCGGATTTTGTGAGTGAGTAAAAATATCAGTAATAAGTATATGCAATAATGGTTATGGACAGTCAATTGCGTCCGTCACATGTTGGAGATTAAAGGTTATGACTATATGTCTTAGAAAAACGATCTGACTTAGTTCCCCGTGCGCATATAAAATTTTCTCGAATATTTAAAATTTGAAATACTTAGCGAAACGCAAATAATGTCGTATCTTGAAACTGAAATTAAATTATAATAATAAATGAATACTGTAAACGTCATGAAGCACACAAATCACGTCTAATAGTATCTTTATGGTTCGTCGCCGGAACAATAGGTATGCGATAGTTCAGCAGCCGCAGTGAATAATATGTAGATTATACAAGGGGTGACCCAAGCAATACAATGGCGTCACCAAGGCAGGGTGGGTAGAGAAGGGGGCACAAATAACACCTAGTGCATCCCAATAACCCTATTCCTAAATCAGTCGTCCATAACCCAGTACATTGATCAGTCCGATTTAAATAACACCCCCTTTCGTTTCACCATTCAATTAGAGAAGTAGAAGTGCACTTAAATTTTTGTTTTTATGAGGCCGTAGGACGAGATTAGGAAAGAACCCCGCCCCATCCGGCGAGCAGAAAGCCCGGAGCAAGAAGTGCACGAAGCCTAGTCAGTCATACACAAGTTGAATTTCCTTTCGACGAGAAGCCCGAGTATTGCTTAGTAGTACTCGGTCAAAGACGTTTCAACGCGCATACTACATGTTCAAATGTTCAAATGTTCAAATGTTGAAATGTTGAAATGTTGAAATGTTGAAATGTTGAAATGTTGAAATGTTGAAATGTTGAAATGTTGAAATGTTGAAATGTTGAAATGTTGAAATGTTGAAATGTTGAAATTTTGAAATGTTGAAATGTTGAAATGTTGAAATGTTCAAATGTTGAAATGTTGAAATATTGAAATGTTCAAATGTTCAAATGTTCAAATGTTCAAATGTTCAAATGTTCAAATGTTCAAATGTTCAAATGTTCAAATGTTCAAATGTTCAAATGTTCAAATGTTCAAATGTTCAAATGTTCAAATGTTGAAATGTTCAAATGTTCAAATGTTCAAATGTTGAAATGTTGAAATGTTGAAATGTTGAAATGTTGAAATGTTGAAATGTTGAAATGTTGAAATGTTGAAATGTTGAAATGTTGAAATGTTGAAATGTTGAAATGTTGAAATGTTGAAATGTTGAAATGTTGAAATGTTGAAATGTTGAAATGTTGAAATGTTGAAATGTTGAAATGTTGAAATGTTGAAATGTTGAAATGTTGAAATGTTGAAATGTTGAAATGTTGAAATGTTGAAATGTTGAAATGTTGAAATATTGAAATGTTCAAATGTTCAAATGTTCAAATGTTCAAATGTTGAAATGTTCAAATGTTCAAATGTTCAAATGTTCAAATGTTCAAATGTTCAAATGTTCAAATGTTCAAATGTTCAAATGTTCAAATGTTCAAATGTTCAAATGTTCAAATGTTCAAATGTTCAAATGTTGAAATGTTGAAATGTTGAAATGTTGAAATGTTGAAATGTTGAAATGTTGAAATGTTGAAATGTTGAAATGTTGAAATGTTGAAATGTTGAAATGTTGAAATGTTGAAATGTTGAAATGTTGAAATGTTGAAATGTTGAAATGTTGAAATGTTGAAATGTTGAAATTTTGAAATTTTGAAATGTTGAAATGTTGAAATGTTGAAATATTGAAATGTTCAAATGTTCAAATGTTCAAATGTTGAAATGTTGAAATGTTGAAATGTTCAAATGTTGAAATGTTCAAATGTTCAAATGTTCAAATGTTCAAATGTTCAAATGTTCAAATGTTCAAATGTTCAAATGTTCAAATGTTCAAATGTTCAAATGTTCAAATGTTCAAATGTTCAAATGTTCAAATGTTCAAATGTTCAAATGTTCAAATGTTCAAATGTTCAAATGTTCAAATGTTCAAATGTTCAAATGTTCAAATGTTCAAATGTTCAAATGTTCAAATGTTCAAATGTTCAAATGTTCAAATGTTCAAATGTTCAAATGTTCAAATGTTCAAATGTTCAAATGTTGAAATATTGAAATGTTCAAATGTTCAAATGTTCAAATGTTGAAATGTTGAAATGTTGAAATGTTCAAATGTTGAAATGTTGAAATGTTGAAATGTTGAAATGTTGAAATGTTGAAATGTTGAAATGTTGAAATGTTGAAATGTTGCAATGTTGAAATGTTCAAATGTTCAAATGTTCAAATGTTGAAATGTTGAAATGTTCAAATGTTGAAATGTTCAAATGTTCAAATGTTCAAATGTTCAAATGTTCAAATGTTCAAATGTTCAAATGTTCAAATGTTCAAATGTTCAAATGTTCAAATGTTCAAATGTTCAAATGTTCAAATGTTCAAATGTTCAAATGTTCAAATGTTCAAATGTTCAAATGTTCAAATGTTCAAATGTTCAAATGTTCAAATGTTCAAATGTTCAAATGTTCAAATGTTCAAATGTTCAAATGTTCAAATGTTCAAATGTTCAAATGTTCAAATGTTCAAATGTTCAAATGTTGAAATGTTCAAATGTTGAAATGTTGAAATGTTGAAATGTTGAAATGTTGAAATGTTGAAATGTTGAAATGTTGAAATGTTGAAATGTTGAAATGTTGAAATGTTGAAATGTTGAAATGTTGAAATGTTGAAATGTTGAAATGTTGAAATGTTGAAATGTTGAAATGTTGAAATGTTGAAATGTTGAAATGTTGAAATGTTGAAATGTTGAAATGTTGAAATGTTGAAATGTTGAAATGTTGAAATGTTGAAATGTTGAAATGTTGAAATGTTGAAATGTTGAAATGTTGAAATGTTGAAATGTTGAAATGTTGAAATGTTGAAATGTTGAAATGTTGAAATGTTGAAATGTTGAAATGTTGAAATGTTGAAATGTTGAAATGTTGAAATGTTGAAATGTTGAAATGTTGAAATGTTGAAATGTTGAAATTTTGAAATGTTGAAATGTTGAAATGTTGAAATGTTGAAATGTTGAAATTTGAAATGTTGAAATGTTGAAATGTTGAAATTTTGAAATTTTGAAATGTTGAAATGTTGAAATGTTGAAATGTTGAAATGTTGAAATGTTGAAATGTTGAAATGTTGAAATGTTGAAATGTTGAAATGTTGAAATGTTGAAATGTTGAAATGTTGAAATGTTGAAATGTTGAAATGTTGAAATGTTGAAATGTTGAAATGTTGAAATGTTGAAATGTTGAAATGTTGAAATGTTGAAATGTTGAAATGTTGAAATGTTGAAATGTTGAAATGTTAAAATGTTGAAATGTTGAAATGTTGAAATGTTGAAATGTTGAAATGTTCAAATGTTCAAATGTTGAAATGTTGAAATGTTGAAATGTTGAAATGTTGAAATGTTGAAATGTTGAAATGTTGAAATGTTGAAATGTTGAAATGTTGAAATGTTGAAATGTTGAAATGTTGAAATGTTGAAATGTTGAAATGTTGAAATGTTGAAATGTTGAAATGTTGAAATGTTGAAATGTTGAAATGTTGAAATGTTGAAATGTTGAAATGTTGAAATGTTGAAATGTTGAAATGTTGAAATGTTCAAATGTTCAAATGTTCAAATGTTGAAATGTTGAAATGTTGAAATGTTGAAATGTTGAAATGTTGAAATGTTGAAATGTTGAAATGTTGAAATGTTGAAATGTTGAAATGTTGAAATGTTGAAATGTTGAAATGTTGAAATGTTGAAATGTTGAAATGTTGAAATGTTCAAATGTTCAAATGTTCAAATGTTCAAATGTTCAAATGTTCAAATGTTCAAATGTTCAAATGTTGAAATGTTGAAATGTTGAAATGTTGAAATGTTGAAATGTTGAAATGTTGAAATGTTCAAATGTTCAAATGTTCAAATGTTCAAATGTTCAAATGTTGAAATGTTGAAATGTTGAAATGTTGAAATGTTGAAATGTTGAAATGTTGAAATGTTGAAATGTTGAAATGTTGAAATGTTGAAATGTTGAAATGTTGAAATGTTGAAATGTTGAAATGTTGAAATGTTGAAATGTTGAAATGTTGAAATGTTGAAATGTTGAAATGTTGAAATGTTGAAATGTTGAAATGTTGAAATGTTGAAATGTTGAAATGTTGAAATGTTGAAATGTTGAAATGTTGAAATGTTGAAATGTTGAAATGTTGAAATGTTGAAATGTTGAAATGTTGAAATGTTGAAATGTTGAAATGTTGAAATGTTGAAATGTTGAAATGTTGAAATGTTGAAATGTTGAAATGTTGAAATGTTGAAATGTTGAAATGTTGAAATGTTGAAATGTTGAAATGTTGAAATGTTGAAATGTTGAAATGTTGAAATGTTGAAATGTTGAAATGTTGAAATGTTGAAATGTTGAAATGTTGAAATGTTGAAATGTTGAAATGTTGAAATGTTGAAATGTTGAAATGTTGAAATGTTGAAATGTTGAAATGTTGAAATGTTGAAATGTTGAAATGTTGAAATGTTGAAATGTTGAAATGTTGAAATGTTGAAATGTTGAAATGTTGAAATGTTGAAATGTTGAAATGTTGAAATGTTGAAATGTTGAAATGTTGAAATGTTGAAATGTTGAAATGTTGAAATGTTGAAATGTTGAAATGTTGAAATGTTGAAATGTTGAAATGTTGAAATGTTGAAATGTTGAAATGTTGAAATGTTGAAATGTTGAAATGTTGAAATGTTGAAATGTTGAAATGTTGAAATGTTGAAATGTTGAAATGTTGAAATGTTGAAATGTTGAAATGTTGAAATGTTGAAATGTTGAAATGTTGAAATGTTGAAATGTTGAAATGTTGAAATGTTGAAATGTTGAAATGTTGAAATGTTGAAATGTTGAAATGTTGAAATGTTGAAATGTTGAAATGTTGAAATGTTGAAATGTTGAAATGTTGAAATGTTGAAATGTTGAAATGTTGAAATGTTGAAATGTTGAAATGTTGAAATGTTGAAATGTTGAAATGTTGAAATGTTGAAATGTTGAAATGTTGAAATGTTGAAATGTTGAAATGTTGAAATGTTGAAATGTTGAAATGTTGAAATGTTGAAATGTTGAAATGTTGAAATGTTGAAATGTTGAAATGTTGAAATGTTGAAATGTTGAAATGTTGAAATGTTGAAATGTTGAAATGTTGAAATGTTGAAATGTTGAAATGTTGAAATGTTGAAATGTTGAAATGTTGAAATGTTGAAATGTTGAAATGTTGAAATGTTGAAATGTTGAAATGTTGAAATGTTGAAATGTTGAAATGTTGAAATGTTGAAATGTTGAAATGTTGAAATGTTGAAATGTTGAAATGTTGAAATGTTGAAATGTTGAAATGTTGAAATGTTGAAATGTTGAAATGTTGAAATGTTGAAATGTTGAAATGTTGAAATGTTGAAATGTTGAAATGTTGAAATGTTGAAATGTTGAAATGTTGAAATGTTGAAATGTTGAAATGTTGAAATGTTGAAATGTTGAAATGTTGAAATGTTGAAATGTTGAAATGTTGAAATGTTGAAATGTTCAAATGTTCAAATGTTCAAATGTTCAAATGTTCAAATGTTCAAATGTTGAATCAAATGTTCAAATGTTGAAATGTTGAAATGTTGAAATGTTGAAATGTTGAAATGTTGAAATGTTGAAATGTTGAAATGTTGAAATGTTGAAATGTTGAAATGTTGAAATGTTGAAATGTTGAAATGTTGAAATGTTGAAATGTTGAAATGTTGAAATGTTGAAATGTTGAAATGTTGAAATGTTGAAATGTTGAAATGTTGAAATGTTGAAATGTTGAAATGTTGAAATGTTGAAATGTTGAAATGTTGAAATGTTGAAATGTTGAAATGTTGAAATGTTGAAATGTTGAAATGTTGAAATGTTGAAATGTTGAAATGTTGAAATGTTGAAATGTTGAAATGTTGAAATGTTGAAATGTTGAAATGTTGAAATGTTGAAATGTTGAAATGTTGAAATGTTGAAATGTTGAAATGTTGAAATGTTGAAATGTTGAAATGTTGAAATGTTGAAATGTTGAAATGTTGAAATGTTGAAATGTTGAAATGTTGAAATGTTGAAATGTTGAAATGTTGAAATGTTGAAATGTTCAAATGTTCAAATGTTCAAATGTTCAAATGTTCCAATGTTCAAATGTTCAAATGTTCAAATGTTCAAATGTTCAAATGTTCAAATGTTCAAATGTTCAAATGTTCAAATGTTCAAATGTTCAAATGTTCAAATGTTCAAATGTTCAAATGTTCAAATGTTCAAATGTTCAAATGTTGAAATGTTGAAATGTTGAAATGTTGAAATGTTGAAATGTTGAAATGTTGAAATGTTGAAATGTTGAAATGTTGAAATGTTGAAATGTTGAAATGTTGAAATGTTGAAATGTTGAAATGTTGAAATGTTGAAATGTTGAAATGTTGAAATGTTCAAATGTTCAAATGTTCAAATGTTCAAATGTTGAAATGTTGAAATGTTGAAATGTTGAAATGTTGAAATGTTGAAATGTTGAAATGTTGAAATGTTGAAATGTTGAAATGTTGAAATGTTGAAATGTTGAAATGTTGAAATGTTGAAATGTTGAAATGTTGAAATGTTGAATGTTGAAATGTTGAAATGTTGAAATGTTGAAATGTTGAAATGTTGAAATGTTGAAATGTTGAAATGTTGAAATGTTGAAATGTTGAAATGTTGAAATGTTGAAATGTTGAAATGTTGAAATGTTGAAATGTTGAAATGTTGAAACGTTGAAATGTTGAAATGTTGAAATGTTGAAATGTTGAAATGTTGAAATGTTGAAATGTTGAAATGTTGAAATGTTGAAATGTTGAAATGTTGAAATGTTCAAATGTTCAAATGTTCAAATGTTCAAATGTTCAAATGTTCAAATGTTCAAATGTTCAAATGTTCAAATGTTCAAATGTTCAAATGTTCAAATGTTCAAATGTTCAATAGTTGAAATGTTGAAATGTTGAAATGTTGCAATGTTGAAATGTTGAAATGTTGAAATGTTGAAATGTTGAAATGTTGAAATGTTGAAATGTTGAAAATGTTGAAATG
Source organism: Zaprionus camerounensis (assembly GCA_018904165.1). Classification (NCBI taxonomy): domain Eukaryota; kingdom Metazoa; phylum Arthropoda; class Insecta; order Diptera; family Drosophilidae; genus Zaprionus; species Zaprionus camerounensis. The sequence goes on from JAEIFS010000709.1 coordinate 36,260, forward strand.
TTGAAATGTTGAAATGTTGAAATGTTGAAATGTTGAAATGTTGAAATGTTGAAATGTTGAAATGTTGAAATGTTGAAATGTCGAAATGTTGAAATGTTGAAATGTTGAAATGTTGAAATGTTGAAATGTTGAAATGTTGAAATGTTGAAATGTTGAAATGTTGAAATGTTGAAATGTTGAAATGTTGAAATGTTGAAATGTTGAAATGTTGAAATATTGAAATGTTGAAATGTTGAAATGTTGAAATGTTGAAATGTTGAAATGTTGAAATGTTCAAATGTTCAAATGTTCAAATGTTCAAATGTTCAATGTTCATTAAATAAGTTCAAATGTTCAAATGTTCAAATTGTTCAAATGTTCAACAAACCAACAAACCAATGTTGAAATGTTGAAATGTTGAAATGTTGAAATGTTGAAATGTTGAAATGTTGAAATGTTGAAATGTTGAAATGTTGAAATGTTGAAATGTTGAAATGTTGAAGTGTTGAAATGTTGAAATGTTGAAATGTTGAAATGTTGAAATGTTGAAATGTTGAAATGTTGAAATGTTGAAATGTTGAAATGTTGAAATGTTGAAATGTTGAAATGTTGAAATGTTGAAATGTTGAAATGTTGAAATGTTGAAATTTTGAAATTTTGAATGTTGAAATGTTGAAATGTTGAAATGTTGAAATGTTGAAATGTTGAAATGTTCAAATGTTGAAATGTTCAAATGTTCAAATGTTCAAATGTTCAAATGTTCAAATGTTCAAATGTTCAAATGTTCAAATGTTCAAATGTTCAAATGTTCAAATGTTCAATGTGTTCAAATGTTCTAAATGTTCAAATGTTCAAATGTTCAAATGTTCAAATGTTCAAATGTTCAAATGTTCAAATGTTCAAATGT
>JAEIFS010000710.1:0-26267 GCA_018904165.1 Zaprionus camerounensis
ATGTTCAAATGTTCAAATGTTCAAATGTTCAAATGTTCAAATGAAACCAAATGTTGAAATGTTGAAATGTTGAAATGTTGAAATGTTGAAATGTTGAAATGTTGAAATGTTGAAATGTTGAAATGTTGAAATGTTGAAATGTTCAAATGTTGAAATGTTGAAATGTTCAAATGTTCAAATGTTGAAATGTTGAAATGTTGAAATGTTGAAATGTTGAAATGTTGAAATGTTGAAATGTTGAAATGTTGAAATGTTGAAATGTTGAAATGTTGAAATGTTGAAATGTTGAAATGTTGAAATGTTGAAATGTTGAAATGTTCAAATGTTGAAATGTTCAAATGTTGAAATGTTCAAATGTTGAAATGTTCAAATGTTCAAATGTTGAAATGTTGAAATGTTGAAATGTTGAAATGTTGAAATGTTGAAATGTTGAAATGTTCAAATGTTGAAATGTTGAAATGTTCAAATGTTGAAATGTTCAAATGTTGAAATGTTCAAATGTTGAAATGTTCAAATGTTCAAATGTTCAAATGTTCAAATGTTCAAATGTTCAAATGTTCAAATGTTCAAATGTTCAAATGTTCAAATGTTCAAATGTTCAAATGTTCAAATGTTCAAATGTTGAAATGTTCAAATGTTCAAATGTTCAAATGTTGAAATGTTCAAATGTTCAAATGTTCAAATGTTGAAATGTTCAAATGTTCAAATGTTCAAATGTTCAAATGTTGAAATGTTCAAATGTTCAAATGTTCAAATGTTCAAATGTTCAAATGTTCAAATGTTCAAATGTTGAAATGTTGAAATGTTCAAATGTTCAAATGTTCAAATGTTCAAATGTTCAAATGTTCAAATGTTCAAATGTTGAAATGTTCAAATGTTGAAATGTTGAAATGTTGAAATGTTGAAATGTTGAAATGTTGAAATGTTGAAATGTTGAAATGTTGAAATGTTGAAATGTTCAAATGTTCAAATGTTCAAATGTTCAAATGTTCAAATGTTCAAATGTTCAAATGTTCAAATGTTCAAATGTTCAAATGTTCAAATGTTCAAATGTTCAAATGTTCAAATGTTCAAATGTTCAAATGTTCAAATGTTCAAATGTTCAAATGTTGAAATGTTGAAATGTTCAAATGTTCAAATGTTGAAATGTTGAAATGTTGAAATGTTGAAATGTTGAAATGTTGAAATGTTGAAATGTTCAAATGTTGAAATGTTCAAATGTTGAAATGTTGAAATGTTGAAATGTTCAAATGTTGAAATGTTGAAATGTTGAAATGTTGAAATGTTGAAATGTTGAAATGTTGAAATGTTGAAATGTTCAAATGTTCAAATGTTCAAATGTTCAAATGTTCAAATGTTCAAATGTTCAAATGTTGAAATGTTGAAATGTTCAAATGTTCAAATGTTGAAATGTTCAAATGTTGAAATGTTCAAATGTTCAAATGTTGAAATGTTCAAATGTTGAAATGTTGAAATGTTGAAATGTTCAAATGTTGAAATGTTGAAATGTTGAAATGTTGAAATGTTGAAATGTTGAAATGTTGAAATGTTGAAATGTTGAAATGTTGAAATGTTGAAATGTTGAAATGTTGAAATGTTGAAATGTTGAAATGTTGAAATGTTGAAATGTTGAAATGTTGAAATGTTGAAATGTTGAAATGTTGAAATGTTGAAATGTTGAAATGTTGAAATGTTGAAATGTTGAAATGTTGAAATGTTGAAATGTTGAAATGTTGAAATGTTGAAATGTTGAAATGTTGAAATGTTGAAATGTTGAAATGTTGAAATGTTCAAATGTTGAAATGTTGAAATGTTGAAATGTTGAAATGTTGAAATGTTGAAATGTTGAAATGTTGAAATGTTGAAATGTTGAAATGTTGAAATGTTGAAATGTTCAAATGTTGAAATGTTGAAATGTTGAAATGTTGAAATGTTGAAATGTTGAAATGTTGAAATGTTGAAATGTTGAAATGTTGAAATGTTGAAATGTTGAAATGTTGAAATGTTGAAATGTTGAAATGTTGAAATGTTGAAATGTTGAAATGTTGAAATGTTGAAATGTTGAAATGTTGAAATGTTGAAATGTTGAAATGTTGAAATGTTGAAATGTTGAAATGTTGAAATGTTGAAATGTTGAAATGTTGAAATGTTGAAATGTTGAAATGTTGAAATGTTGAAATGTTGAAATGTTGAAATGTTGAAATGTTGAAATGTTGAAATGTTGAAATGTTGAAATGTTGAAATGTTGAAATGTTGAAATGTTGAAATGTTGAAATGTTGAAATGTTGAAATGTTGAAATGTTGAAATGTTGAAATGTTGAAATGTTGAAATGTTGAAATGTTGAAATGTTGAAATGTTGAAATGTTGAAATGTTGAAATGTTGAAATGTTGAAATGTTGAAATGTTGAAATGTTGAAATGTTGAAATGTTGAAATGTTGAAATGTTGAAATGTTGAAATGTTGAAATGTTGAAATGTTGAAATGTTGAAATGTTGAAATGTTGAAATGTTGAAATGTTGAAATGTTGAAATGTTGAAATGTTGAAATGTTGAAATGTTGAAATGTTGAAATGTTGAAATGTTGAAATGTTGAAATGTTGAAATGTTGAAATGTTGAAATGTTGAAATGTTGAAATGTTGAAATGTTGAAATGTTGAAATGTTGAAATGTTGAAATGTTGAAATGTTGAAATGTTGAAATGTTGAAATGTTGAAATGTTGAAATGTTGAAATGTTGAAATGTTGAAATGTTGAAATGTTGAAATGTTGAAATGTTGAAATGTTGAAATGTTGAAATGTTGAAATGTTGAAATGTTGAAATGTTGAAATGTTGAAATGTTGAAATGTTGAAATGTTGAAATGTTGAAATGTTGAAATGTTGAAATGTTGAAATGTTGAAATGTTGAAATGTTGAAATGTTGAAATGTTGAAATGTTGAAATGTTGAAATGTTGAAATGTTGAAATGTTGAAATGTTGAAATGTTGAAATGTTGAAATGTTGAAATGTTGAAATGTTGAAATGTTGAAATGTTGAAATGTTGAAATGTTGAAATGTTGAAATGTTGAAATGTTGAAATGTTGAAATGTTCAAATGTTGAAATGTTCAAATGTTGAAATGTTGAAATGTTGAAATGTTGAAATGTTGAAATGTTGAAATGTTGAAATGTTGAAATGTTGAAATGTTGAAATGTTGAAATGTTGAAATGTTGAAATGTTGAAATGTTGAAATGTTGAAATGTTGAAATGTTGAAATGTTGAAATGTTGAAATGTTGAAATGTTGAAATGTTCAAATGTTCAAATGTTGAAATGTTGAAATGTTCAAATGTTGAAATGTTGAAATGTTGAAATGTTGAAATGTTCAAATGTTGAAATGTTGAAATGTTGAAATGTTGAAATGTTGAAATGTTGAAATGTTGAAATGTTGAAATGTTGAAATGTTGAAATGTTGAAATGTTGAAATGTTGAAATGTTGAAATGTTGAAATGTTGAAATGTTGAAATGTTGAAATGTTGAAATGTTGAAATGTTGAAATGTTGAAATGTTGAAATGTTGAAATGTTGAAATGTTGAAATGTTGAAATGTTGAAATGTTGAAATGTTGAAATGTTGAAATGTTGAAATGTTGAAATGTTGAAATGTTGAAATGTTGAAATGTTGAAATGTTGAAATGTTGAAATGTTGAAATGTTGAAATGTTGAAATGTTGAAATGTTGAAATGTTGAAATGTTGAAATGTTGAAATGTTGAAATGTTGAAATGTTGAAATGTTGAAATGTTGAAATGTTGAAATGTTGAAATGTTGAAATGTTGAAATGTTGAAATGTTGAAATGTTGAAATGTTGAAATGTTGAAATGTTGAAATGTTGAAATGTTGAAATGTTGAAATGTTGAAATGTTGAAATGTTGAAATGTTGAAATGTTGAAATGTTGAAATGTTGAAATGTTGAAATGTTGAAATGTTGAAATGTTGAAATGTTGAAATGTTGAAATGTTGAAATGTTGAAATGTTGAAATGTTGAAATGTTGAAATGTTGAAATGTTGAAATGTTGAAATGTTGAAATGTTGAAATGTTGAAATGTTGAAATGTTGAAATGTTGAAATGTTGAAATGTTGAAATGTTGAAATGTTGAAATGTTCAAATGTTGAAATGTTGAAATGTTGAAATGTTGAAATGTTGAAATGTTGAAATGTTGAAATGTTGAAATGTTGAAATGTTGAAATGTTGAAATGTTGAAATGTTGAAATGTTGAAATGTTGAAATGTTGAAATGTTGAAATGTTGAAATGTTGAAATGTTGAAATGTTGAAATGTTGAAATGTTGAAATGTTGAAATGTTGAAATGTTGAAATGTTGAAATGTTGAAATGTTCAAATGTTGAAATGTTGAAATGTTGAAATGTTGAAATGTTGAAATGTTGAAATGTTGAAATGTTGAAATGTTGAAATGTTGAAATGTTGAAATGTTGAAATGTTGAAATGTTGAAATGTTGAAATGTTGAAATGTTGAAATGTTGAAATGTTGAAATGTTGAAATGTTGAAATGTTGAAATGTTGAAATGTTGAAATGTTGAAATGTTGAAATGTTGAAATGTTGAAATGTTGAAATGTTGAAATGTTGAAATGTTGAAATGTTGAAATGTTGAAATGTTGAAATGTTGAAATGTTGAAATGTTGAAATGTTGAAATGTTGAAATGTTGAAATGTTGAAATGTTGAAATGTTGAAATGTTGAAATGTTGAAATGTTGAAATGTTGAAATGTTGAAATGTTGAAATGTTGAAATGTTGAAATGTTGAAATGTTGAAATGTTGAAATGTTGAAATGTTGAAATGTTGAAATGTTGAAATGTTGAAATGTTGAAATGTTGAAATGTTGAAATGTTGAAATGTTGAAATGTTGAAATGTTGAAATGTTGAAATGTTGAAATGTTGAAATGTTGAAATGTTGAAATGTTGAAATGTTGAAATGTTGAAATGTTGAAATGTTGAAATGTTCAAATGTTCAAATGTTCAAATGTTCAAATGTTCAAATTTTCAAATGTTCAAATGTTCAAATGTTCAAATGTTCAAATGTTCAAATGTTCAAATGTTCAAATGTTCAAATGTTCAAATGTTCAAATGTTCAAATTTTCAAATGTTCAAATGTTCAAATGTTCAAATTTTCAAATGTTCAAATGTTCAAATGTTCAAATGTTCAAATGTTCAAATGTTCAAATGTTCAAATGTTCAAATGTTCAAATGTTCAAATGTTCAAATGTTCAAATGTTCAAATGTTCAAATGTTCAAATGTTCAAATGTTCAAATGTTCAAATGTTCAAATTTTCAAATGTTCAAATGTTCAAATGTTCGTAAATGTTCAAATGTTCTGAAATGTTCAAATGTTCAAATGTTTCAAATTTTCAAATGTTCAAATTTTCAAATTTTCAAATGTTCAAATTTTCAGTATGTTCAAATGTTCAAATGTTCAAATGTTCAAATGTTCAAATGTTCAAATGTTCAAATGTTCAAATGTTCAAATGTTCAAATATTTCAAATGTTCAAATGTTCAAAATGTTCAAATGTTCAAATGTTCAAATGTTCAAATGTTCAAATGTTCAAATGTTCAAATGTTCAAATGTTCAAATGTTCAAATGTTCAAATGTTCAAATGTTCAAATATTTCAAATGTTCAAATGTTCAAATGTTCAAATGTTCAAATGTTCAAATGTTCAAATGTTCAAATGTTTCAAATGTTTCAAATGTTCAAATGTTCAAATGTTCAAATGTTCAAATTTTCAAATTTTCAAATTTTCAAATGTTCAAATGTTCAAATGTTCAAATGTTCAAATGTTCAAATGTTCAAATGTTCAAATGTTCAAATGTTCAAATGTTCAAATGTTCAAATGTTCAAATGTTCAAATGTTCAAATGTTCAAATGTTCAAATGTTCAAATGTTCAAATGTTCAAATGTTCAAATGTTCAAATGTTCAAATGTTCAAATGTTCAAATGTTTGCAAATGTTGAAATGTTGAAATGTTTGAAATTGTTGAAATGTTGAAATGTTGAAATGTTGAAATGTTGAAATTTTGAAATGTTGAAATGTTGAAATGTTGAAATGTTGAAATGTTGAAATGTTGAAATGTTGAAATATTTGAAATGTTGAAATTTTGTTGAAATGTTGAAATGTTGAAATATTTGAAATGTTGAAATGTTGAAATGTTGAAATGTTGAAATTTTGAAATGTTGAAATGTTGAAATGTTTGAAATTTGAAATGTTGAAATGTTGAAATTTTGAAATGTTGAAATGTTCGAAATGTTCAAATGTTCAAATGTTCAAATGTTCAAATGTTCAAATGTTCAAATGTTCAAATGTTCAAATGTTGAAATGTTGAAATGTTCAAATGTTCAAATGTTGAAATGTTGAAATGTTGAAATGTTGAAATGTTGAAATGTTGAAATGTTGAAATGTTGAAATGTTGAAATGTTGAAATGTTGAAATGTTGAAATGTTGAAATGTTGAAATGTTGAAATGTTGAAATGTTGAAATGTTGAAATGTTGAAATGTTGAAATGTTGAAATGTTGAAATGTTGAAATGTTGAAATGTTGAAATGTTGAAATGTTGAAATGTTGAAATGTTGAAATGTTGAAATGTTGAAATGTTGAAATGTTGAAATGTTGAAATGTTGTAATGTTGAAATGTTGAAATGTTGAAATGTTCAAATGTTCAAATGTTCAAATGTTCAAATGTTCAAATGTTCAAATGTTCAAATGTTCAAATGTTCAAATGTTCAAATGTTCAAATGTTCAAATGTTCAAATGTTCAAATGTTCAAATGTTCAAATGTTCAAATGTTCAAATGTTCAAATGTTCAAATGTTCAAATGTTCAAATGTTCAAATGTTCAAATGTTCAAATGTTCAAATGTTCAAATGTTCAAATGTTCAAATGTTGAAATGTTGAAATGTTGAAATGTTGAAATGTTGAAATGTTGAAATGTTCAAATGTTGAAATGTTGAAATGTTGAAATGTTGAAATGTTCAAATGTTGAAATGTTGAAATGTTCAAATGTTCAAATGTTGAAATGTTGAAATGTTGAAATGTTGAAATGTTGAAATGTTGAAATGTTGAAATGTTGAAATGTTGAAATGTTGAAATGTTGAAATGTTGAAATGTTGAAATGTTGAAATGTTGAAATGTTGAAATGTTGAAATGTTGAAATGTTGAAATGTTGAAATGTTGAAATGTTGAAATGTTGAAATGTTGAAATGTTGAAATGTTGAAATGTTGAAATGTTGAAATGTTGAAATGTTGAAATGTTGAAATGTTGAAATGTTGAAATGTTGAAATGTTGAAATGTTGAAATGTTGAAATGTTGAAATGTTGAAATGTTCAAATGTTCAAATGTTCAAATGTTCAAATGTTCAAATGTTCAAATGTTCAAATGTTCAAATGTTCAAATGTTCAAATGTTCAAATGTTCAAATGTTCAAATGTTCAAATGTTCAAATGTTCAAATGTTCAAATGTTCAAATGTTGAAATGTTGAAATGTTGAAATGTTGAAATGTTCAAATGTTGAAATGTTGAAATGTTCAAATGTTGAAATGTTGAAATGTTGAAATGTTGAAATGTTGAAATGTTGAAATGTTCAAATGTTGAAATGTTGAAATGTTGAAATGTTGAAATGTTGAAATGTTGAAATGTTGAAATGTTGAAATGTTCAAATGTTCAAATGTTGAAATGTTGAAATGTTGAAATGTTGAAATGTTGAAATGTTCAAATGTTGAAATGTTCAAATGTTCAAATGTTCAAATGTTCAAATGTTCAAATGTTCAAATGTTCAAATGTTCAAATGTTCAAATGTTCAAATGTTGAAATGTTGAAATGTTGAAATGTTGAAATGTTGAAATGTTGAAATGTTGAAATGTTGAAATGTTGAAATGTTGAAATGTTGAAATGTTGAAATGTTCAAATGTTCAAATGTTGAAATGTTGAAATGTTGAAATGTTGAAATGTTGAAATGTTGAAATGTTGAAATGTTGAAATGTTGAAATGTTGAAATGTTCAAATGTTGAAATGTTGAAATGTTGAAATGTTGAAATGTTGAAATGTTGAAATGTTGAAATGTTGAAATGTTGAAATGTTGAAATGTTGAAATGTTGAAATGTTGAAATGTTGAAATGTTGAAATGTTGAAATGTTGAAATGTTGAAATGTTGAAATGTTGAAATGTTGAAATGTTGAAATGTTGAAATGTTGAAATGTTGAAATGTTGAAATGTTGAAATGTTGAAATGTTCAAATGTTCAAATGTTGAAATGTTGAAATGTTGAAATGTTGAAATGTTCAAATGTTCAAATGTTGAAATGTTCAAATGTTCAAATGTTCAAATGTTCAAATGTTCAAATGTTCAAATGTTCAAATGTTCAAATGTTCAAATGTTCAAATGTTCAAATGTTCAAATGTTCAAATGTTCAAATGTTCAAATGTTCAAATGTTGAAATGTTCAAATGTTGAAATGTTGAAATGTTGAAATGTTGAAATGTTGAAATGTTGAAATGTTGAAATGTTGAAATGTTGAAATGTTCAAATGTTGAAATGTTGAAATGTTGAAATGTTGAAATGTTGAAATGTTGAAATGTTGAAATGTTGAAATGTTGAAATGTTGAAATGTTGAAATGTTGAAATGTTGAAATGTTGAAATGTTGAAATGTTGAAATGTTGAAATGTTGAAATGTTGAAATGTTGAAATGTTGAAATGTTGAAATGTTGAAATGTTGAAATGTTGAAATGTTGAAATGTTGAAATGTTGAAATGTTGAAATGTTCAAATGTTCAAATGTTCAAATGTTCAAATGTTCAAATGTTCAAATGTTCAAATGTTCAAATGTTCAAATGTTCAAATGTTCAAATGTTCAAATGTTCAAATGTTCAAATGTTCAAATGTTCAAATGTTCAAATGTTCAAATGTTCAAATGTTCAAATGTTCAAATGTTCAAATGTTCAAATGTTCAAATGTTCAAATGTTCAAATGTTCAAATGTTCAAATGTTCAAATGTTCAAATGTTCAAATGTTCAAATGTTCAAATGTTCAAATGTTGAAATGTTGAAATGTTGAAATGTTCAAATGTTCAAATGTTGAAATGTTGAAATGTTGAAATGTTGAAATGTTGAAATGTTCAAATGTTGAAATGTTGAAATGTTGAAATGTTGAAATGTTGAAATGTTCAAATGTTCAAATGTTGAAATGTTCAAATGTTGAAATGTTCAAATGTTGAAATGTTGAAATGTTGAAATGTTCAAATGTTCAAATGTTCAAATGTTCAAATGTTCAAATGTTCAAATGTTCAAATGTTCAAATGTTGAAATGTTGAAATGTTGAAATGTTGAAATGTTGAAATGTTGAAATGTTGAAATGTTGAAATGTTGAAATGTTGAAATGTTCAAATGTTCAAATGTTCAAATGTTCAAATGTTCAAATGTTGAAATGTTGAAATGTTGAAATGTTGAAATGTTGAAATGTTCAAATGTTGAAATGTTCAAAATGTTGAAATGTTCAAATGTTGAAATGTTCAAATGTTGAAATGTTGAAATGTTGAAATGTTGAAATGTTGAAATGTTGAAATGTTCAAATGTTCAAATGTTCAAATGTTCAAATGTTCAAATGTTCAAATGTTGAAATGTTCAAATGTTCAAATGTTCAAATGTTCAAATGTTCAAATGTTCAAATGTTCAAATGTTCAAATGTTCAAATGTTCAAATGTTCAAATGTTCAAATGTTCAAATGTTCAAATGTTCAAATGTTCAAATGTTCAAATGTTGAAATGTTGAAATGTTGAAATGTTGAAATGTTGAAATGTTGAAATGTTCAAATGTTGAAATGTTGAAATGTTGAAATGTTGAAATGTTGAAATGTTGAAATGTTGAAATGTTGAAATGTTGAAATGTTGAAATGTTGAAATGTTGAAATGTTGAAATGTTGAAATGTTGAAATGTTGAAATGTTGAAATGTTGAAATGTTGAAATGTTGAAATGTTCAAATGTTCAAATGTTCAAATGTTCAAATGTTGAAATGTTGAAATGTTCAAATGTTCAAATGTTCAAATGTTCAAATGTTGAAATGTTGAAATGTTCAAATGTTCAAATGTTCAAATGTTCAAATGTTCAAATGTTCAAATGTTCAAATGTTCAAATGTTCAAATGTTCAAATGTTCAAATGTTCAAATGTTCAAATGTTCAAATGTTCAAATGTTCAAATGTTCAAATGTTCAAATGTTGAAATGTTCAAATGTTCAAATGTTCAAATGTTCAAATGTTCAAATGTTCAAATGTTCAAATGTTCAAATGTTCAAATGTTCAAATGTTCAAATGTTCAAATGTTCAAATGTTCAAATGTTCAAATGTTCAAATGTTCAAATGTTCAAATGTTGAAATGTTGAAATGTTGAAATGTTGAAATGTTGAAATGTTGAAATGTTGAAATGTTGAAATGTTGAAATGTTGAAATGTTGAAATGTTCAAATGTTCAAATGTTCAAATGTTGAAATGTTGAAATGTTGAAATGTTGAAATGTTCAAATGTTCAAATGTTCAAATGTTGAAATGTTGAAATGTTGAAATGTTGAAATGTTGAAATGTTGAAATGTTGAAATGTTGAAATGTTGAAATGTTCAAATGTTCAAATGTTGAAATGTTCAAATGTTCAAATGTTCAAATGTTCAAATGTTCAAATGTTGAAATGTTGAAATGTTGAAATGTTGAAATGTTGAAATGTTGAAATGTTGAAATGTTGAAATGTTGAAATGTTGAAATGTTGAAATGTTGAAATGTTGAAATGTTGAAATGTTGAAATGTTGAAATGTTGAAATGTTGAAATGTTGAAATGTTCAAATGTTCAAATGTTCAAATGTTCAAATGTTCAAATGTTCAAATGTTCAAATGTTCAAATGTTGAAATGTTGAAATGTTCAAATGTTCAAATGTTCAAATGTTCAAATGTTCAAATGTTCAAATGTTCAAATGTTCAAATGTTCAAATGTTCAAATGTTCAAATGTTCAAATGTTCAAATGTTCAAATGTTCAAATGTTCAAATGTTCAAATGTTCAAATGTTCAAATGTTCAAATGTTCAAATGTTCAAATGTTGAAATGTTCAAATGTTCAAATGTTGAAATGTTCAAATGTTGAAATGTTGAAATGTTGAAATGTTCAAATGTTCAAATGTTGAAATGTTCAAATGTTGAAATGTTGAAATGTTCAAATGTTGAAATGTTGAAATGTTGAAATGTTGAAATGTTGAAATGTTGAAATGTTGAAATGTTGAAATGTTCAAATGTTGAAATGTTGAAATGTTGAAATGTTGAAATGTTGAAATGTTGAAATGTTGAAATGTTGAAATGTTGAAATGTTGAAATGTTCAAATGTTCAAATGTTCAAATGTTCAAATGTTCAAATGTTCAAATGTTCAAATGTTCAAATGTTCAAATGTTCAAATGTTCAAATGTTCAAATGTTCAAATGTTCAAATGTTCAAATGTTCAAATGTTCAAATGTTCAAATGTTCAAATGTTGAAATGTTCAAATGTTCAAATGTTCAAATGTTCAAATGTTCAAATGTTCAAATGTTCAAATGTTCAAATGTTCAAATGTTGAAATGTTCAAATGTTCAAATGTTGAAATGTTCAAATGTTCAAATGTTCAAATGTTCAAATGTTCAAATGTTGAAATGTTGAAATGTTGAAATGTTGAAATGTTGAAATGTTGAAATGTTGAAATGTTGAAATGTTGAAATGTTGAAATGTTGAAATGTTGAAATGTTGAAATGTTGAAATGTTGAAATGTTGAAATGTTGAAATGTTGAAATGTTGAAATGTTGAAATGTTGAAATGTTGAAATGTTCAAATGTTGAAATGTTGAAATGTTGAAATGTTCAAATGTTCAAATGTTCAAATGTTCAAATGTTCAAATGTTCAAATGTTCAAATGTTCAAATGTTCAAATGTTCAAATGTTCAAATGTTCAAATGTTCAAATGTTCAAATGTTCAAATGTTCAAATGTTCAAATGTTCAAATGTTCAAATGTTCAAATGTTCAAATGTTCAAATGTTCAAATGTTCAAATGTTCAAATGTTGAAATGTTGAAATGTTGAAATGTTGAAATGTTGAAATGTTGAAATGTTCAAATGTTGAAATGTTGAAATGTTGAAATGTTCAAATGTTGAAATGTTTGAAATGTTGAAATGTTCAAATGTTGAAATGTTGAAATGTTGAAATGTTGAAATGTTGAAATGTTGAAATGTTGAAATGTTGAAATGTTGAAATGTTGAAATGTTGAAATGTTCAAATGTTCAAATGTTGAAATGTTCAAATGTTCAAATGTTCAAATGTTCAAATGTTCAAATGTTCAAATGTTCAAATGTTCAAATGTTCAAATGTTCAAATGTTCAAATGTTCAAATGTTCAAATGTTCAAATGTTCAAATGTTCAAATGTTGAAATGTTCAAATGTTCAAATGTTCAAATGTTCAAATGTTCAAATGTTCAAATGTTCAAATGTTCAAATGTTCAAATGTTCAAATGTTCAAATGTTGAAATGTTGAAATGTTGAAATGTTGAAATGTTGAAATGTTGAAATGTTGAAATGTTGAAATGTTGAAATGTTGAAATGTTGAAATGTTGAAATGTTGAAATGTTGAAATGTTGAAATGTTGAAATGTTGAAATGTTGAAATGTTGAAATGTTCAAATGTTCAAATGTTCAAATGTTCAAATGTTCAAATGTTCAAATGTTCAAATGTTCAAATGTTCAAATGTTCAAATGTTCAAATGTTCAAATGTTCAAATGTTCAAATGTTCAAATGTTCAAATGTTCAAATGTTCAAATGTTCAAATGTTGAAATGTTGAAATGTTGAAATGTTCAAATGTTGAAATGTTCAAATGTTGAAATGTTGAAATGTTCAAATGTTCAAATGTTGAAATGTTCAAATGTTGAAATGTTGAAATGTTGAAATGTTGAAATGTTGAAATGTTGAAATGTTGAAATGTTGAAATGTTGAAATGTTGAAATGTTGAAATGTTCAAATGTTCAAATGTTCAAATGTTCAAATGTTCAAATGTTCAAATGTTCAAATGTTCAAATGTTCAAATGTTCAAATGTTCAAATGTTGAAATGTTGAAATGTTGAAATGTTCAAATGTTCAAATGTTCAAATGTTCAAATGTTCAAATGTTGAAATGTTCAAATGTTCAAATGTTCAAATGTTCAAATGTTGAAATGTTCAAATGTTCAAATGTTCAAATGTTCAAATGTTCAAATGTTCAAATGTTCAAATGTTCAAATGTTCAAATGTTCAAATGTTCAAATGTTCAAATGTTCAAATGTTCAAATGTTCAAATGTTCAAATGTTGAAATGTTCAAATGTTCAAATGTTCAAATGTTCAAATGTTCAAATGTTGAAATGTTCAAATGTTCAAATGTTGAAATGTTCAAATGTTGAAATGTTCAAATGTTCAAATGTTGAAATGTTGAAATGTTGAAATGTTGAAATGTTGAAATGTTGAAATGTTGAAATGTTCAAATGTTCAAATGTTGAAATGTTGAAATGTTCAAATGTTCAAATGTTGAAATGTTGAAATGTTGAAATGTTGAAATGTTCAAATGTTGAAATGTTCAAATGTTGAAATGTTGAAATGTTCAAATGTTCAAATGTTCAAATGTTCAAATGTTCAAATGTTCAAATGTTCAAATGTTCAAATGTTCAAATGTTCAAATGTTCAAATGTTCAAATGTTCAAATGTTCAAATGTTCAAATGTTCAAATGTTCAAATGTTGAAATGTTGAAATGTTCAAATGTTCAAATGTTGAAATGTTCAAATGTTCAAATGTTCAAATGTTGAAATGTTCAAATGTTGAAATGTTGAAATGTTCAAATGTTGAAATGTTGAAATGTTCAAATGTTGAAATGTTCAAATGTTCAAATGTTGAAATGTTGAAATGTTGAAATGTTGAAATGTTCAAATGTTCAAATGTTCAAATGTTCAAATGTTGAAATGTTCAAATGTTCAAATGTTCAAATGTTGAAATGTTCAAATGTTCAAATGTTCAAATGTTCAAATGTTCAAATGTTCAAATGTTCAAATGTTCAAATGTTCAAATGTTCAAATGTTCAAATGTTCAAATGTTCAAATGTTCAAATGTTCAAATGTTCAAATGTTCAAATGTTCAAATGTTCAAATGTTCAAATGTTCAAATGTTCAAATGTTGAAATGTTCAAATGTTCAAATGTTCAAATGTTGAAATGTTGAAATGTTCAAATGTTCAAATGTTCAAATGTTCAAATGTTCAAATGTTCAAATGTTCAAATGTTCAAATGTTCAAATGTTCAAATGTTCAAATGTTCAAATGTTCAAATGTTCAAATGTTCAAATGTTGAAATGTTGAAATGTTGAAATGTTGAAATGTTGAAATGTTGAAATGTTGAAATGTTGAAATGTTGAAATGTTGAAATGTTGAAATGTTGAAATGTTCAAATGTTCAAATGTTCAAATGTTCAAATGTTCAAATGTTCAAATGTTCAAATGTTCAAATGTTCAAATGTTCAAATGTTCAAATGTTCAAATGTTGAAATGTTGAAATGTTGAAATGTTGAAATGTTGAAATGTTGAAATGTTGAAATGTTCAAATGTTCAAATGTTCAAATGTTCAAATGTTCAAATGTTCAAATGTTCAAATGTTCAAATGTTCAAATGTTCAAATGTTCAAATGTTCAAATGTTCAAATGTTCAAATGTTCAAATGTTCAAATGTTCAAATGTTCAAATGTTCAAATGTTCAAATGTTCAAATGTTCAAATGTTCAAATGTTCAAATGTTCAAATGTTCAAATGTTCAAATGTTCAAATGTTCAAATGTTCAAATGTTCAAATGTTCAAATGTTCAAATGTTCAAATGTTCAAATGTTCAAATGTTCAAATGTTCAAATGTTCAAATGTTCAAATGTTCAAATGTTCAAATGTTCAAATGTTCAAATGTTCAAATGTTCAAATGTTCAAATGTTGAAATGTTCAAATGTTCAAATGTTCAAATGTTGAAATGTTGAAATGTTGAAATGTTCAAATGTTCAAATGTTGAAATGTTGAAATGTTGAAATGTTCAAATGTTGAAATGTTCAAATGTTCAAATGTTCAAATGTTCAAATGTTCAAATGTTCAAATGTTCAAATGTTCAAATGTTCAAATGTTCAAATGTTCAAATGTTCAAATGTTGAAATGTTGAAATGTTCAAATGTTGAAATGTTGAAATGTTGAAATGTTGAAATGTTGAAATGTTGAAATGTTGAAATGTTGAAATGTTGAAATGTTGAAATGTTCAAATGTTGAAAGTTGTTCAAATGTTCAAATGTTCAAATGTTCAAATGTTCAAATGTTCAAATGTTCAAATGTTCAAATGTTCAAATGTTCAAATGTTCAAATGTTCAAATGTTCAAATGTTCAAATGTTCAAATGTTCAAATGTTCAAATGTTCAAATGTTCAAATGTTCAAATGTTCAAATGTTCAAATGTTCAAATGTTCAAATGTTCAAATGTTCAAATGTTCAAATGTTCAAATGTTCAAATGTTCAAATGTTCAAATGTTCAAATGTTCAAATGTTCAAATGTTCAAATGTTCAAATGTTCAAATGTTCAAATGTTCAAATGTTCAAATGTTCAAATGTTCAAATGTTCAAATGTTCAAATGTTCAAATGTTCAAATGTTCAAATGTTCAAATGTTCAAATGTTCAAATGTTCAAATGTTCAAATGTTCAAATGTTCAAATGTTCAAATGTTCAAATGTTCAAATGTTCAAATGTTCAAATGTTCAAATGTTCAAATGTTCAAATGTTCAAATGTTCAAATGTTCAAATGTTCAAATGTTCAAATGTTCAAATGTTCAAATGTTCAAATGTTCAAATGTTCAAATGTTCAAATGTTCAAATGTTCAAATGTTCAAATGTTCAAATGTTCAAATGTTCAAATGTTCAAATGTTCAAATGTTCAAATGTTCAAATGTTCAAATGTTCAAATGTTCAAATGTTCAAATGTTCAAATGTTCAAATGTTCAAATGTTCAAATGTTCAAATGTTCAAATGTTCAAATGTTCAAATGTTCAAATGTTCAAATGTTCAAATGTTCAAATGTTCAAATGTTCAAATGTTCAAATGTTCAAATGTTCAAATGTTCAAATGTTCAAATGTTCAAATGTTCAAATGTTCAAATGTTCAAATGTTCAAATGTTCAAATGTTCAAATGTTCAAATGTTCAAATGTTCAAATGTTCAAATGTTCAAATGTTCAAATGTTCAAATGTTCAAATGTTCAAATGTTCAAATGTTCAAATGTTCAAATGTTCAAATGTTCAAATGTTCAAATGTTCAAATGTTCAAATGTTCAAATGTTCAAATGTTCAAATGTTCAAATGTTCAAATGTTCAAATGTTCAAATGTTCAAATGTTCAAATGTTCAAATGTTCAAATGTTGCAAATGTTGAAATGTTCAAATGTTCAAATGTTCAAATGTTCAAATGTTGAAATGTTCAAATGTTCAAATGTTCAAATGTTCAAATGTTCAAATGTTCAAATGTTCAAATGTTCAAATGTTCAAATGTTCAAATGTTCAAATGTTCAAATGTTCAAATGTTGAAATGTTCAAATGTTCAAATGTTCAAATGTTCAAATGTTCAAATGTTCAAATGTTCAAATGTTCAAATGTTCAAATGTTCAAATGTTCAAATGTTCAAATGTTCAAATGTTCAAATGTTCAAATGTTCAAATGTTCAAATGTTCAAATGTTCAAATGTTCAAATGTTCAAATGTTCAAATGTTCAAATGTTCAAATGTTCAAATGTTCAAATGTTCAAATGTTCAAATGTTCAAATGTTCAAATGTTCAAATGTTCAAATGTTCAAATGTTCAAATGTTCAAATGTTCAAATGTTCAAATGTTCAAATGTTCAAATGTTCAAATGTTTCAAATGTTCAAATGTTCAAATGTTCAAATGTTCAAATGTTCAAATGTTCAAATGTTCAAATGTTCAAATGTTCAAATGTTCAAATGTTCAAATGTTCAAATGTTCAAATGTTCAAATGTTCAAATGTTCAAATGTTCAAATGTTCAAATGTTCAAATGTTCAAATGTTCAAATGTTCAAATGTTCAAATGTTCAAATGTTCAAATGTTCAAATGTTCAAATGTTCAAATGTTCAAATGTTCAAATGTTCAAATGTTCAAATGTTCAAATGTTCAAATGTTCAAATGTTCAAATGTTCAAATGTTCAAATGTTCAAATGTTCAAATGTTCAAATGTTCAAATGTTCAAATGTTCAAATGTTCAAATGTTCAAATGTTCAAATGTTCAAATGTTCAAATGTTCAAATGTTCAAATGTTCAAATGTTCAAATGTTCAAATGTTCAAATGTTCAAATGTTCAAATGTTCAAATGTTCAAATGTTCAAATGTTCAAATGTTCAAATGTTCAAATGTTCAAATGTTCAAATGTTCAAATGTTCAAATGTTCAAATGTTCAAATGTTCAAATGTTCAAATGTTCAAATGTTCAAATGTTCAAATGTTCAAATGTTCAAATGTTCAAATGTTCAAATGTTCAAATGTTCAAATGTTCAAATGTTCAAATGTTCAAATGTTCAAATGTTCAAATGTTCAAATGTTCAAATGTTCAAATGTTCAAATGTTCAAATGTTCAAATGTTCAAATGTTCAAATGTTCAAATGTTCAAATGTTCAAATGTTCAAATGTTCAAATGTTCAAATGTTCAAATGTTCAAATGTTCAAATGTTCAAATGTTCAAATGTTCAAATGTTCAAATGTTCAAATGTTCAAATGTTCAAATGTTCAAATGTTCAAATGTTCAAATGTTCAAATGTTCAAATGTTCAAATGTTCAAATGTTCAAATGTTCAAATGTTCAAATGTTCAAATGTTCAAATGTTCAAATGTTCAAATGTTCAAATGTTCAAATGTTCAAATGTTCAAATGTTGAAATGTTCAAATGTTCAAATGTTCAAATGTTCAAATGTTCAAATGTTCAAATGTTCAAATGTTCAAATGTTCAAATGTTCAAATGTTCAAATGTTCAAATGTTCAAATGTTCAAATGTTCAAATGTTCAAATGTTCAAATGTTCAAATGTTCAAATGTTCAAATGTTCAAATGTTCAAATGTTCAAATGTTCAAATGTTCAAATGTTCAAATGTTCAAATGTTCAAATGTTCAAATGTTCAAATGTTCAAATGTTCAAATGTTCAAATGTTCAAATGTTCAAATGTTCAAATGTTCAAATGTTCAAATGTTCAAATGTTCAAATGTTCAAATGTTCAAATGTTCAAATGTTCAAATGTTCAAATGTTCAAATGTTCAAATGTTCAAATGTTCAAATGTTCAAATGTTCAAATGTTCAAATGTTCAAATGTTCAAATGTTCAAATGTTCAAATGTTCAAATGTTCAAATGTTCAAATGTTCAAATGTTCAAATGTTCAAATGTTCAAATGTTCAAATGTTCAAATGTTCAAATGTTCAAATGTTCAAATGTTCAAATGTTCAAATGTTCAAATGTTCAAATGTTCAAATGTTCAAATGTTCAAATGTTCAAATGTTCAAATGTTCAAATGTTCAAATGTTCAAATGTTCAAATGTTCAAATGTTCAAATGTTCAAATGTTCAAATGTTCAAATGTTCAAATGTTCAAATGTTCAAATGTTCAAATGTTCAAATGTTCAAATGTTCAAATGTTCAAATGTTCAAATGTTCAAATGTTCAAATGTTCAAATGTTCAAATGTTCAAATGTTCAAATGTTCAAATGTTCAAATGTTCAAATGTTCAAATGTTCAAATGTTCAAATGTTCAAATGTTCAAATGTTCAAATGTTCAAATGTTCAAATGTTCAAATGTTCAAATGTTCAAATGTTCAAATGTTCAAATGTTCAAATGTTCAAATGTTCAAATGTTCAAATGTTCAAATGTTCAAATGTTCAAATGTTCAAATGTTCAAATGTTCAAATGTTCAAATGTTCAAATGTTCAAATGTTCAAATGTTCAAATGTTCAAATGTTCAAATGTTCAAATGTTCAAATGTTCAAATGTTCAAATGTTCAAATGTTCAAATGTTCAAATGTTCAAATGTTCAAATGTTCAAATGTTCAAATGTTCAAATGTTCAAATGTTCAAATGTTCAAATGTTCAAATGTTCAAATGTTCAAATGTTCAAATGTTCAAATGTTCAAATGTTCAAATGTTCAAATGTTCAAATGTTCAAATGTTCAAATGTTCAAATGTTCAAATGTTCAAATGTTCAAATGTTCAAATGTTCAAATGTTCAAATGTTCAAATGTTCAAATGTTCAAATGTTCAAATGTTCAAATGTTCAAATGTTCAAATGTTCAAATGTTCAAATGTTCAAATGTTCAAATGTTCAAATGTTCAAATGTTCAAATGTTCAAATGTTCAAATGTTCAAATGTTCAAATGTTCAAATGTTCAAATGTTCAAATGTTCAAATGTTCAAATGTTCAAATGTTCAAATGTTCAAATGTTCAAATGTTCAAATGTTCAAATGTTCAAATGTTCAAATGTTCAAATGTTCAAATGTTCAAATGTTCAAATGTTCAAATGTTCAAATGTTCAAATGTTCAAATGTTCAAATGTTCAAATGTTCAAATGTTCAAATGTTCAAATGTTCAAATGTTCAAATGTTCAAATGTTCAAATGTTCAAATGTTCAAATGTTCAAATGTTCAAATGTTCAAATGTTCAAATGTTCAAATGTTCAAATGTTCAAATGTTCAAATGTTCAAATGTTCAAATGTTCAAATGTTCAAATGTTCAAATGTTCAAATGTTCAAATGTTCAAATGTTCAAATGTTCAAATGTTCAAATGTTCAAATGTTCAAATGTTCAAATGTTCAAATGTTCAAATGTTCAAATGTTCAAATGTTCAAATGTTCAAATGTTCAAATGTTCAAATGTTCAAATGTTCAAATGTTCAAATGTTCAAATGTTCAAATGTTCAAATGTTCAAATGTTCAAATGTTCAAATGTTCAAATGTTCAAATGTTCAAATGTTCAAATGTTCAAATGTTCAAATGTTCAAATGTTCAAATGTTCAAATGTTCAAATGTTCAAATGTTCAAATGTTCAAATGTTCAAATGTTCAAATGTTCAAATGTTCAAATGTTCAAATGTTCAAATGTTCAAATGTTCAAATGTTCAAATGTTCAAATGTTCAAATGTTCAAATGTTCAAATGTTCAAATGTTCAAATGTTCAAATGTTCAAATGTTCAAATGTTCAAATGTTCAAATGTTCAAATGTTCAAATGTTCAAATGTTCAAATGTTCAAATGTTCAAATGTTCAAATGTTCAAATGTTCAAATGTTCAAATGTTCAAATGTTCAAATGTTGAAATGTTGAAATGTTGAAATGTTGAAATGTTGAAATGTTGAAATGTTGAAATGTTGAAATGTTGAAATGTTGAAATGTTGAAATGTTGAAATGTTGAAATGTTGAAATGTTGAAATGTTGAAATGTTGAAATGTTGAAATGTTGAAATGTTGATATGTTGAAATGTTGAAATGTTGAAATGTTGAAATGTTGAAATGTTGAAATGTTGAAATGTTGAAATGTTGAAATGTTGAAATGTTGAAATGTTGAAATGTTGAAATGTTGAAATGTTGAAATGTTGAAATGTTGAAATGTTGAAATGTTGAAATGTTGAAATGTTGAAATGTTGAAATGTTCAAATGTTCAAATGTTCAAATGTTCAAATGTTCAAATGTTCAAATGTTCAAATGTTCAAATGTTCAAATGTTCAAATGTTCAAATGTTCAAATGTTCAAATGTTCAAATGTTCAAATGTTCAAATGTTCAAATGTTCAAATGTTCAAATGTTCAAATGTTCAAATGTTCCAAATGTTCAAATGTTCAAATGTTCAAATGTTCAAATGTTCAAATGTTCAAATGTTCAAATGTTCAAATGTTCAAATGTTCAAATGTTCAAATGTTCAAATGTTCAAATGTTCAAATGTTCAAATGTTCAAATGTTCAAATGTTCAAATGTTCAAATGTTCAAATGTTCAAATGTTCAAATGTTCAAATGTTCAAATGTTCAAATGTTCAAATGTTCAAATGTTCAAATGTTCAAATGTTCAAATGTTCAAATGTTCAAATGTTCAAATGTTCAAATGTTCAAATGTTCAAATTTTCAAATGTTCAAATGTTCAAATGTTCAAATGTTCAAATGTTCAAATGTTCAAATGTTCAAATGTTCAAATGTTCAAATGTTCAAATGTTCAAATGTTCAAATGTTCAAATGTTCAAATGTTCAAATGTTCAAATGTTCAAATGTTCAAATGTTCAAATGTTCAAATGTTCAAATGTTCAAATGTTCAAATGTTCAAATGTTCAAATGTTCAAATGTTCAAATGTTCAAATGTTCAAATGTTCAAATGTTCAAATGTTCAAATGTTCAAATGTTCAAATGTTCAAATGTTCAAATGTTCAAATGTTCAAATGTTCAAATGTTCAAATGTTCAAATGTTCAAATGTTCAAATGTTCAAATGTTCAAATGTTCAAATGTTCAAATGTTCAAATGTTCAAATGTTCAAATGTTCAAATGTTCAAATGTTCAAATGTTCAAATGTTCAAATGTTCAAATGTTCAAATGTTCAAATGTTCAAATGTTCAAATGTTCAAATGTTCAAATGTTCAAATGTTCAAATGTTCAAATGTTCAAATGTTCAAATGTTCAAATGTTCAAATGTTCAAATGTTCAAATGTTCAAATGTTCAAATGTTCAAATGTTCAAATGTTCAAATGTTCAAATGTTCAAATGTTCAAATGTTCAAATGTTCAAATGTTCAAATGTTCAAATGTTCAAATGTTCAAATGTTCAAATGTTCAAATGTTCAAATGTTCAAATGTTCAAATGTTCAAATGTTCAAATGTTCAAATGTTCAAATGTTCAAATGTTCAAATGTTCAAATGTTCAAATGTTCAAATGTTCAAATGTTCAAATGTTCAAATGTTCAAATGTTCAAATGTTCAAATGTTCAAATGTTCAAATGTTCAAATGTTCAAATGTTCAAATGTTCAAATGTTCAAATGTTCAAATGTTCAAATGTTCAAATGTTCAAATGTTCAAATGTTCAAATGTTCAAATGTTCAAATGTTCAAATGTTCAAATGTTCAAATGTTCAAATGTTCAAATGTTCAAATGTTCAAATGTTCAAATGTTCAAATGTTCAAATGTTCAAATGTTCAAATGTTCAAATGTTCAAATGTTCAAATGTTCAAATGTTCAAATGTTCAAATGTTCAAATGTTCAAATGTTCAAATGTTCAAATGTTCAAATGTTCAAATGTTCAAATGTTCAAATGTTCAAATGTTCAAATGTTCAAATGTTCAAATGTTCAAATGTTCAAATGTTCAAATGTTCAAATGTTCAAATGTTCAAATGTTCAAATGTTCAAATGTTCAAATGTTCAAATGTTCAAATGTTCAAATGTTCAAATGTTCAAATGTTCAAATGTTCAAATGTTCAAATGTTCAAATGTTCAAATGTTCAAATGTTCAAATGTTCAAATGTTCAAATGTTCAAATGTTCAAATGTTCAAATGTTCAAATGTTCAAATGTTCAAATGTTCAAATGTTCAAATGTTCAAATGTTCAAATGTTCAAATGTTTCAAATGTTCAAATGTTCAAATGTTCAAATGTTCAAATGTTCAAATGTTCAAATGTTCAAATGTTCAAATGTTCAAATGTTCAAATGTTCAAATGTTCAAATGTTCAAATGTTCAAATGTTCAAATGTTCAAATGTTCAAATGTTCAAATGTTCAAATGTTCAAATGTTCAAATGTTCAAATGTTCAAATGTTCAAATGTTCAAATGTTCAAATGTTCAAATGTTCAAATGTTCAAATGTTCAAATGTTCAAATGTTCAAATGTTCAAATGTTCAAATGTTCAAATGTTCAAATGTTCAAATGTTCAAATGTTGAAATGTTCAAATGTTCAAATGTTCAAATGTTCAAATGTTCAAATGTTCAAATGTTCAAATGTTCAAATGTTCAAATGTTCAAATGTTCAAATGTTCAAATGTTCAAATGTTCAAATGTTCAAATGTTCAAATGTTCAAATGTTCAAATGTTCAAATGTTCAAATGTTCAAATGTTCAAATGTTCAAATGTTCAAATGTTCAAATGTTCAAATGTTCAAATGTTCAAATGTTCAAATGTTCAAATGTTCAAATGTTCAAATGTTCAAATGTTCAAATGTTCAAATGTTCAAATGTTCAAATGTTCAAATGTTCAAATGTTCAAATGTTCAAATGTTCAAATGTTCAAATGTTCAAATGTTCAAATGTTCAAATGTTCAAATGTTCAAATGTTCAAATGTTCAAATGTTCAAATGTTCAAATGTTCAAATGTTCAAATGTTCAAATGTTCAAATGTTCAAATGTTCAAATGTTCAAATGTTCAAATGTTCAAATGTTCAAATGTTCAAATGTTCAAATGTTCAAATGTTCAAATGTTCAAATGTTCAAATGTTCAAATGTTCAAATGTTCAAATGTTCAAATGTTCAAATGTTCAAATGTTCAAATGTTCAAATGTTCAAATGTTCAAATGTTCAAATGTTCAAATGTTCAAATGTTCAAATGTTCAAATGTTCAAATGTTCAAATGTTCAAATGTTCAAATGTTCAAATGTTCAAATGTTCAAATGTTCAAATGTTCAAATGTTCAAATGTTCAAATGTTCAAATGTTCAAATGTTGAAATGTTCAAATGTTCAAATGTTCAAATGTTCAAATGTTCAAATGTTCAAATGTTCAAATGTTCAAATGTTCAAATGTTCAAATGTTCAAATGTTCAAATGTTCAAATGTTCAAATGTTCAAATGTTCAAATGTTCAAATGTTCAAATGTTCAAATGTTCAAATGTTCAAATGTTCAAATGTTCAAATGTTCAAATGTTCAAATGTTCAAATGTTCAAATGTTCAAATGTTCAAATGTTCAAATGTTCAAATGTTCAAATGTTCAAATGTTCAAATGTTCAAATGTTCAAATGTTCAAATGTTCAAATGTTCAAATGTTCAAATGTTCAAATGTTCAAATGTTCAAATGTTCAAATGTTCAAATGTTCAAATGTTCAAATGTTCAAATGTTCAAATGTTCAAATGTTCAAATGTTCAAATGTTCAAATGTTCAAATGTTCAAATGTTCAAATGTTCAAATGTTCAAATGTTCAAATGTTCAAATGTTCAAATGTTCAAATGTTCAAATGTTCAAATGTTCAAATGTTCAAATGTTCAAATGTTCAAATGTTCAAATGTTCAAATGTTCAAATGTTCAAATGTTCAAATGTTCAAATGTTCAAATGTTCAAATGTTCAAATGTTCAAATGTTCAAATGTTCAAATGTTCAAATGTTCAAATGTTCAAATGTTCAAATGTTCAAATGTTCAAATGTTCAAATGTTCAAATGTTCAAATGTTCAAATGTTCAAATGTTCAAATGTTCAAATGTTCAAATGTTCAAATGTTCAAATGTTCAAATGTTCAAATGTTCAAATGTTCAAATGTTCAAATGTTCAAATGTTCAAATGTTCAAATGTTCAAATGTTCAAATGTTCAAATGTTCAAATGTTCAAATGTTCAAATGTTCAAATGTTCAAATGTTCAAATGTTCAAATGTTCAAATGTTCAAATGTTCAAATGTTCAAATGTTCAAATGTTCAAATGTTCAAATGTTCAAATGTTCAAATGTTCAAATGTTCAAATGTTCAAATGTTCAAATGTTCAAATGTTCAAATGTTCAAATGTTCAAATGTTCAAATGTTCAAATGTTGAAATGTTCAAATGTTCAAATGTTCAAATGTTCAAATGTTCAAATGTTCAAATGTTCAAATGTTCAAATGTTCAAATGTTGAAATGTTCAAATGTTCAAATGTTCAAATGTTCAAATGTTCAAATGTTCAAATGTTCAAATGTTCAAATGTTCAAATGTTCAAATGTTCAAATGTTCAAATGTTCAAATGTTCAAATGTTCAAATGTTCAAATGTTCAAATGTTCAAATGTTCAAATGTTCAAATGTTCAAATGTTCAAATGTTCAAATGTTCAAATGTTCAAATGTTCAAATGTTCAAATGTTCAAATGTTCAAATGTTCAAATGTTCAAATGTTCAAATGTTCAAATGTTCAAATGTTCAAATGTTCAAATGTTCAAATGTTCAAATGTTCAAATGTTCAAATGTTCAAATGTTCAAATGTTCAAATGTTCAAATGTTCAAATGTTCAAATGTTCAAATGTTCAAATGTTCAAATGTTCAAATGTTCAAATGTTCAAATGTTCAAATGTTCAAATGTTCAAATGTTCAAATGTTCAAATGTTCAAATGTTCAAATGTTCAAATGTTCAAATGTTCAAATGTTCAAATGTTCAAATGTTCAAATGTTCAAATGTTCAAATGTTCAAATGTTCAAATGTTCAAATGTTCAAATGTTCAAATGTTCAAATGTTCAAATGTTCAAATGTTCAAATGTTCAAATGTTCAAATGTTCAAATGTTCAAATGTTCAAATGTTCAAATGTTCAAATGTTCAAATGTTCAAATGTTCAAATGTTCAAATGTTCAAATGTTCAAATGTTCAAATGTTCAAATGTTCAAATGTTCAAATGTTCAAATGTTCAAATGTTCAAATGTTCAAATGTTCAAATGTTCAAATGTTCAAATGTTCAAATGTTCAAATGTTCAAATGTTCAAATGTTCAAATGTTCAAATGTTCAAATGTTCAAATGTTCAAATGTTCAAATGTTCAAATGTTCAAATGTTCAAATGTTCAAATGTTCAAATGTTCAAATGTTCAAATGTTCAAATGTTCAAATGTTCAAATGTTCAAATGTTCAAATGTTCAAATGTTCAAATGTTCAAATGTTCAAATGTTCAAATGTTCAAATGTTCAAATGTTCAAATGTTCAAATGTTCAAATGTTCAAATGTTCAAATGTTCAAATGTTCAAATGTTCAAATGTTCAAATGTTCAAATGTTCAAATGTTCAAATGTTCAAATGTTCAAATGTTCAAATGTTCAAATGTTCAAATGTTCAAATGTTCAAATGTTCAAATGTTCAAATGTTGAAATGTTCAAATGTTCAAATGTTGAAATGTTGAAATGTTGAAATGTTGAAATGTTCAAATGTTGAAATGTTGAAATGTTGAAATGTTCAAATGTTCAAATGTTCAAATGTTCAAATGTTCAAATGTTCAAATGT
>JAEIFS010000717.1:0-22012 GCA_018904165.1 Zaprionus camerounensis
CTAGTCATAAGTAGTATAAAATGTCCTTCGAAAAGTCTTTATGATGAAAATTGTGGAAAATATCGAAGAAACCTTAATTTAGGTAAATCTGAGATAAGGGTCTTCCTTACAACATTTTCAAAATTTTTTTAAAATTTAGAATTTTTGATACTTTGACTTAAATTGATAAAGCTAGTAATAAGTAGTATAAAATGTCCCTCGAAAAGTCTTTTGCGATGAAAATTGTAAAAAATATCGGGAAAAACCCTTAATTTAGGGTAAATTTGTGATAAGGGTCCCCCTTACAACATTTTCAAAATTTTTCAAAATTTAGAATTTCGATATTTGGGAATTTAAATTGATAAAGCTAGTAATAAGTAGTATAAAAATGTCCTTCGAAAAGTCTTTGCGATGAAAATTGTGGGAAATATTTCCGAAGCCAAACCCTAGAGTCAGGTGTAAATTTGTGATAAGGGTCCCCCTTACAACATTTTCAAAATTTTTCAAAATTAGAATTTTGATATTTCGACTTAAATTGATAAAGTTAGTCATAAGTAGTATAAAATGTCCTTCGAAAAGTCTTTGCGATGAAAATTGTGGAAATTATCGAAGAAAAACCCTTAATTTAGGTGTAAATTTGTGATAAGGGTCCCCCTTACAACATTTTCAAAAATTTTTCAAAATTTAGAATTAGGATAATTTGATCGAAGTGATGTTGTATCATAAGTAGTATAAAATGTCCTTCGAAAAGTCTTTATGATGAAAATGTGGAAAATATCGAAGAAAAACCCTTAATTTAGAAGTAAATTTGTGATAAGGGTCCCCCTTACAACATTTTCAAAATTTTTCAAAATTTAGAAGTTAGATATTTTGACTTAAATTGATAAAGTCAGTCATAAGTAGTATATAAATGTCCTTCGAAAAGTCTTTGCGATGAAAATTGTGGAAAGGTTGGAAGAAAAACCCTTAATTTAGGTGTAAATTTGTGATAAGGGTCCCCCTTTACAACATTTTCTAAAATTTTTCAAAATTTAGAAATTTGATATTTGGACTTAAATTGATAGGGTTAGTAATATGTAGTAAATAAAACTGGGAAAAGTCTTTGAGAAAAAAATTGTGGAAAATATCGAAGAAAAACCCACCACTTAGGTGTAAATAAAAAATTGTGATAAGGGTCCCCCTTACAACATTTTAAAAATTTTTTAAAATTTAGAATTTTGATATTTTTGTGACTAAAATTGATAAAGCTTGTACTAAGTTGCCTAAAAGTCCTTCGAAAAGCCTTTGCGATGAACATTGTGGAAAATATCATGAAAACCCTTAATTTAGGTGTACCTTTTAGATACTGTCCCCTTTTTTTTTTTTTTAGCAACATTCGAAAATTTTTCACAGTTTAGAATTTTGATATTTTGATTTAAATTGATAAAGCTAAGGTCATAAGTATATAAAAATGTCCTTCGAAAAGTTCCTTTGCGATGAAAATTGAGGAAATATCGAAGAAAAAACCCTTATTCTAGGTGTAACCAGGATGGTAATCCTTTACAAATTTTCAAAATTTTTCAAAATTTAATTCTAGATATTTTGACTTAAATTGATAAAGCTAGTCATAAGTAGGTAAAATGTCTCGAAAAGTCTTTGCGATGAAAATTGTGGAAAATATCGAAGAAAAACCCTGATCCTAGGTGTAAATTTGTGATAAGGGTCCCCCTCATTAAAACATTTTCAAATTTCAAAATTTAGAATTTTGATATTTGGACTTAAATTGATAAATTAGTCATAAGTGGTATAAAATACAATCCCTGGAAAAGTCTTTATGATGAAAATTGTGGAAATATCTGAGCAAAAACCCTTAATTTAGGTGTAAATTTGCTCTCAGGGTCCCCCTTACAACATTTTCTAAAATTTTTCAAAATTTAGAATTTTGATATTTTGACTTAAATTGATAAAGCTAGTCATAAGTAGTATAAAAAATGTCCTTCGAAAAGTCTTCTTTACAATGAAAATTGTGGAAAATATCGAAGAAAAAAAACCCTTTTTAATTTAGGTAAATTTGTGATAAGGGTTTCCTTACAACATTTTCAAAAATTTTTCAAAATTTAGAATTTTGAATTTCGACTTAAATTGATAAAGCTAGTTATCAAAAAAAAAATAAGTAGTATAAAATGTCCTTCGAAAGTTCTTTGCGATGAAAATTGTGGAAAATATCGAAGAAAAACCCTTAATTTAGGTGTAAATTTGTGATAAGGGTCCCCCTTACAACATTTTCAAAATTTTTCAAAATTTAGAATTTTGATATTTGGACTTAAATTGATGGTGCTTAGTAATAAGTAGTATAAAAGGTCCTTCGAAAAGTCTTAATTACATGAAAATTGTGGAAAATATCGAAGAAAAACCCTTAATTTAGGGTAAATTTGTGATAAGGGTCCCCCTACAATGATTTTCAAAATTTTTCAAAATTTAGAATTTTGATATTTGGACTTAAATTGATAAAGCTAGTAATATGTAGTATAAAAATGTCCTTTCTTTTCTTTTTGATGAAAATTGTGGAAAATATCGAAGAAAAACCCTTAATTTAGGTGTAAATTTGTCATAAGGGTCCCCCTTACAACATTTTCAAAATTTTTCAAAACTTAGAATTTTGATATTTTTCACTTAAATTGATAAAGCTTGTACTATAGTAGTATAAAATGTCCTTCGAAAAGTCTTTGCGATGAACATTGTGGAAAATATTCGAAGAAAAACCCTTAATTTAGGGTGTAATTTTGTGATATATCCTTGCAACATTTTTAAAATTTTTCAAAATTTAGAATTTTTATATTTTGACTTAAATTGATAAAGCTTGTACTAAGTTGTATAAAATGTCCTTCGAAAAGTACTTTGCGATGAACATTGTGGAAAATATCGAAGAAAAACCCTTAATTTAGGTGTAAATTTGTGATAAGGGTCCCCCTTACAACATTTTCAACATTTTCAAAGTTTAGAATTTTGATATTTTGACTTTTAAACTTGATAAAGCTAGTCATATTGCAGTTTAAAATGTTCTTCGAAAAGTCTTTGCGATGAAAATTGTGGAAAATATCGAAGAAAAACCCTTAATTTAGGTGTAAATTTGTGATAAGGGTCCCCCCTACAACATTTTCAAAAGTTTTCAAAATTTAGAATTTTGATATTTTACTTATAATTGATAAAGCTAGTCCTAAGTTGTATAAAATGTCCTTCGAAAAGTCTTTGCGATGAACATTGTGGAAAATATCGAAGAAAAACCCTTAATTATAGGTGTAAATTCTGTGATAAGGGTCCCCCTTACAACATTTTCAAAATTTTCAAAACTTAGAATTTCGAATTTTGACTTAAATTGATAAAGCTAGTTATTCAGGTTGTATAAAAAGTCCTTCGAAAGGTCTTTGCGATGCAAAAATTGTGGAAAATATTGAAGAAAAACCCTTAATTTAGGTGTAAATTTGTGGTAAAGGGTCCCCCTTCATCAAAGATCCGACTTTCAAAATTTTCAGAATTTGGTACGATATTTTGACTCAAACTTGATAAAGCTAGTCATAAGTAGTATAAAAACCTGTCCTTCGCGGAAAAGTCTTTGCGAGGAACCCGCTGAAAAAACTTCAGTGAGGTCCCCTTGCAAATATCGAATAAAAACCCTTCAATTTAAATTTTAATTTGAATCATAAGAACCCCTTCACAACATTTTCGAAAAGTTTTCACAGATTTGAAAACTTGGTATTTTGACTAAAATTGATAAACCCTGTAATTTAGGTGTTGATCGTATAAGGGTCCCTTACAACATCAAATTAAATTGAATTTTGATATTTTGACAAATTGATGTAAATGAAAACCATTAAATAGTCAATTAGTATTTTAAAAAGTCCTTCCTGAAATCTTCCATGAAACAGTAAAAATATCGACGAAAAAACCCTTGATTTAGGTGCAAATTTGTGATAAAGGTCCCTCCTTACAACATTTTCAAAATTTTCAAAACTTAATTTTATTATTTTTGACTTAATTGATAAAGCTAGTCATAGGTTGTAAACAAAAAAAGTCCTTGAAAGAGTCTTTGCGATGGCCCCTGTGGAAAATATCGAAGAAAAACCCTTAATTTTGGTGTGAATTTGTGATATAGGTCCCCCTTACGACATTTTCAAATTTTTTCCAAACCTTAGAATTTTGATATTTTGACTTCGAATTGATAAAGCTAGTCATAAGTAGTATAAAATGTCCTTCGTAAAGTCTTTGCGATGAAAATGTGTGGAAAATATCGAAGAAAACCCCTTAATTTTAGGGTGTAAATTTGTGATAAGGGTCCCCTTTTTTTATATTTTCAAAATTTTTCAAAATTTAGAATTTTAATATTTTGACTTAAATTGATAAAGCTTGTCCTAAGTATGGTATAAATGTCCTTCGAAAAGTCTTTGCGATGAACATTGTGGAAAATATCGAAGAAAAACCCTTAATTTAGGTGTAAATTGTGATAAGGGTCCCCCTTACAACATTTTCAACATTTTTCAAAATTTAGAATTTTGATATTTTGACTTAAATTGATAAAGCTAGTCATAAGTAGTATAAAAATGTCCTTCGAAAAGTCTTTGCGATGAAAATTGTGGAGATATCGAAGAAACCCCTTAATTTAGGGTGTAAATTTGTGATAAGGGTCCCCTACAACATTTCAACATTTGAAAATTTTTCAACATTGGATTTTTGATATTTTGACTTAAATTGATAAAGCTAGTACTAAGTTGTATAAAAAAGTCCTTCGAAAAGTCTTTATGATGAACATTGTGGAAAATATTGAAGAAAAACCCTTAATTTAGGTGTAAATTTGTGATAAGGGTCCCCCTTACAACATTTTCAAAATTTTTCAAAACTTAGAATTTTGATATTTTGACTTAAATTGATAAAGCTAGTCAGAAGTAGTATAAAATGTCCTTCGAAAAGCCCTTGCGATGAAAATTGTGGAAAATATCGAAGAAAAACCCTAATTAAATAAAGGTGTAATTTGTGATAAGGGTTCCCCTGCAACATTTTTTTTAAAATTTTTCAAAATTTTCAGAATTTGATATTTTGACTTAAATTGATAAAGCTTGTACTAAGTTGTATGAAAAGTCCTTCTGAAAGTCATGCGATGAACATTGTGGAAAATATCGAAGAAAAACCCTTAATTTAGGTGTAAATTTGTGAAAAGGTCCTCTCTTTTTTACAACATTTTCAAAATTTTTCACAGTTTAGAATTTTGATATTTTGATTTAAATTGATAAAGCTAGTCGCTAAATAGTATAAAATGTCCTTCGAAAAGTCTTTTGCGATGAAAATTGAGGAAAAATATCGAAGAAAAACCCTTAATTTAAAAATTTGTGATAAGGGTCCCCCATAACATTTTCTAAATTTTTCAAAATTTAGAATTTAGATATTTTGACTTAAATTGATAAAGCTATCATAAGTAGTATAAATGTCTTCTGAAAAGTTCTCTTATGATGAAAATTGGGTGGAAATATCGGAAGAAAACCCCAAATTTAAAAAAAATTTGTATAATGGTCCTTACAACATTTTCAAAATTTTAAAAATTTAGAATGATATTTTGGACTTAAATTGATAAAGCTAAAATAAGGTAGTACAAAATGTCCCTGAAAGTCTCTACGATGAAAATTGTGGAAAATATCGAAGAAAAACCCTGCACTTAGGTGTAAATTCTGTGATGAGGGTCCCCCTTTACAACATTTTCAAAATTTTTCAAAATTTAGAATTTGATATTTGGACTTAAATTGATAAAGCTAGTAATAATTAGTATAAAAATGTCCTTCTTGAAAAGTCTTTTATATATAAAATTGTGGAAAATATCGAAGAGAAACCCTTAATTGTAAAGGTAAATCTTGTGATAAGGGTCCCCCTTACAACATTTTCAAAATTTTTCAAAATTTAAAATTTGATATTTTGAATTAAATTGATAAAGCTAGCTTCAGAAGTAGTATAAAATGTCCTTCGAAAAGTCTTTATGATGAAAATTGTGGAAATTATCGAAGAAAAACCCTTAATTTAGGTGTAAATTTGTGATAAGGGTTTCCCCCTTACTAACATTTTCAAAATTTTTCAAAATTTAGAATTTTGATATTTGACTTAAATTGCTAAAGCTAGTCATAAGTAGTATAAAATGTCCTTCTCGAAAAGTCTTTTACGATGAAAATTGTGGAAAACATCGAAGAAAAACCCCTTAATTTGGTGTAAGTTTTTGATAAGGGTCCCCCTTTACAACATTTTCAAAATTTTTCAAAAATAGAATTTTGATATTTTGACTTAAATTGATAAAGCTAGTCCTAAGTTGTATAAAATGTCCTTCGAAAAGTCTTTGCGATATGAACATTTGGAAAATATCGAAGAAAAACCCTTAATTTAGGTTAAATTTGTGATAAGGGTCCCCCCTTACAACATTTCAAAATTTTCACAATTTAGAATTTTGTATTTTGACTTAAATTGATAAAGCTTGTCCTAAGTTGTATAAAATGTCCCTTCGAAAAGCTCTTTGTGATGAACATTGAGGAAAATACCGAAGAAAAACCCTTAATTTAGGTGTAAATTTGTGATAAGGGTCCCCCTCACAACATTTTCAAAATTTTCAAAATTTAGAATTTTGATATTTGGACTTTAACTGATAAAGCTAGGGCATAAGGCAGTATAAAATGTCCTTCGAAAAGTCTTTGCGATGAAAATTGTGGAAAATATCGAAGAAAAACCCTTACTTTAGGGGTGTAAATTTGTGATAAGGTCCCCCTCACAACATTTTCAAAATTTTTCCAAAATTTAGTATCCTTGATATTTGGACTTAAATTGATAGAGCTAGTAATAAGTGGTATAAAATGTCCTTCGAAAAGTCTTTGCGATGAAAATTGTGGAAAATATCGAAGAAAAACCCTTATTTTAGGTGTAAATCTGTGATAAGGGTCCCCCTTACAACACTTTCAAAATTTTTCAAATTTAGAATTTTGATATTTTGACTTAAATTGATGAAGCTAGTCATAGGCAGTATAAAATGTCCTTCGAAAGTCTTTGCGATGAAAATTGTGGAAAATATCGAAGAAAACCCTTGACTTAGGTGTAAATTTGTGATAAGGGTCCCCCCTTGCAACATTTTCAAAATTTTTCAAAATTTAGAATTTTGATATTTTGACTTGAACTCATAAAGCTTGTCCTAAGTTGTATAAGGTGTCCTTCGGAAAGTCTTTGCGATGAACCATTGTGGAAAATATCGAAGAACAACTCTTAATTTAGGTGTAAATTTGTCATAAGGGTCCCCCTTATAACATTTTCAAAATTTTTCACAATTTAGAATTTTGATATTTTGACTTAAATTGATAAAGCTAGTCATAAGAAGTAGTATAAAATGTCCCTTTGAAAAGTCTTTTGTGCAGAAAATTGTGGAAAATATCGAAGAAAACCCTTAATTTAGGTGTAAATTTGTGATAAGGGTCTCCCCCTTACAACATTTTCAAAATTTTTCAAAATTTAGAATTTTGATATTTTGACTTAAATTGATAAAGCTAGTCATAAGTAGTATAAATTGTCCTTCGAAAAGTCTTTGCGATGAACATTGTGGAAAATATCTAAGAAAAACCCTTCATTTAGGTGTAAATTTGTGATAAGGGTCTCCCTTACAACATTTTCAAAATTTTTCAAAATTTAGAATTTTGATATTTGGACTTAAATTAAAAGGATAAAGCTAGTAATAAGTAGTATAAAATGTCCCTCGGAAAGTCTTTACGATGTAAATTGTGGAAAATACTCGAAGAAAAACCCTTGACTTAGGTGTAAATTTGTGATAAGGGTCTCCCTTACAACATTTTCAAAATTTTTCAAAATTTAGAATTCTGCTATTTTGACTTAAATTGATAAAGCTTGTACTAAGTTGTATAAAATGTCCTTCGAAAAGTCTTTGCGATGAAAATTGTGGAAAATATCGAAGCAGAAACCCTTAATTTAGGGTGTAAAATGACAGATAAGGGTCCCCTCTTTGCCACAACATTTTCAAAATTTTTCAAAATTTAGAATTTTGATATTTTGACTTAAATTGATAAAGCTAGTCATAAGTAGTATAAAATGTCCTTCGAAAAGTCTTTGCGATGAAAATTGTGGAAATTATCGAAGAAAAACCCTTAATTTAGGTGTAAATTTGTGATAAGGGTCCCCCCTTACAACATTTTCAAAATTTTTCACAATTTAGAATTTTGATATTTTGATTTAATTGCTAAAGCTAGTCATAAGTAGTATAAAATGTCCTTCGAAAAGTCTTTGCGATGAAAATTGTGGAAAATATTGAAGAAAAACCCTTAATTTAGGTGTTAATTTGTGATAAGGGTCCCCCTTACAACATTTTCAAAATTTTTCAAAATTTAGAATTTTGATATTTTGACTTAAATTGATAAAGTTAAAAAATAAGTTGTATAAAAGTCCTTCCAAAATTCTTTTGCTATGAACATTTTGGAAAAGATCGAAGAAAAACCCTTAATTTAGGTGTAAATTTGTGATAAGGGTCCCCCCTTACAACATTTTCAAAATTTTTCAAAATTTAGAATTTTGATATTTTGACTTAAATTGATAAAGCTAGTCATAAGTAGTATAAAATGTCCCTCGAAAAGTCTTTGCGATGAAAATTGTGGAAAATATCGAAGAAAAACCCTTAATTTAGGTGTAAATTTGTGATAAGGGTCCCCCCTTACAACATTTTCAAAATTTTTCAAAATTTAGAATTTTGATATTTTGATATTTTGACTTAAATTGATAAAGCTAGTCATAAAGTATAAAATGTCCTTCGAAAAGTTCTTTGCGATGAAAATTGTGGAAAATATCGAAGAAAAACCCTTAATTTAGGTGTAAATTTGTGATAAGGGTCCCCCCTTACAACATTTTCAAAATTTTTCACAATTTAGAATTTTGATATTTTGATTTAATTGATAAAGCTTGTCATAAGTAGTATAAAATGTCCTTCGAAAAGTCTTTGCGATGAAAATTGTGGAAAATATTGAAGAAAAACCCTTAATTTAGGTGTAAATTTGTGATAAGGGTCCCCCTTACAACATTTTCAAAATTTTTCAAAATTTAGAATTTTGATATTTGGACTTAAATTGATAAAGCTAGTAATAAGTAGTATAAAATGTCCTTCGAAAAGTCTTTGCGATGAAAATTGTGGAAAATATCGAAGAAAAACCCTTAATTTAGGTGTAAATTTGTGATAAGGGTCCCCCCTTACAACATTTTCAAAATTTTTCAAAATTTAGAATTTTGATATTTTGACTTAAATTGATAAAGCTAGTCATAAGTAGTATAAAAATGTCCTTCGAAAAGTCTTTGCGATGAAAATTGTGGAAAATATCGAAGAAAAACCCTTAATTTAGGTGTAAATTTGTGATAAGGGTCCCCCCTTACAACATTTTCAAAATTTTTCAAAATTTAGAATTTTGATATTTTGATTTCTTAAATTGATAAAGCTAGTCATAAGTAGTATAAAATGTCCTTCGAAAAGTCTTTGCGATGAAAATTGTGGAAAATATCGAAGAAAAACCCTTAATTTAGGTGTAAATTTGTGATAAGGGTCCCCCTTACAACATTTTCAAAATTTTTCAAAATTTAGAATTTTGATATTTTGACTTAAATTGATAAAGCTAGTCATAAGTAGTATAAAATGTCCTTCGAAAAGTCTTTGCGATGAAAATTGTGGAAAATATCGAAGAAAAACCCTTAATTTAGGTGTAAATTTGTGATAAGGGTCCCCCTTACAACATTTTCAAAATTTTTCAAAATTTAGAATTTTGATATTTTGACTTAAATTGATAAAGCTAGTCATAAGTAGTATAAAATGTCCTTCGAAAAGTCTTTGCGATGAAAATTGTGGAAAATATCGAAGAAAAACCCTTAATTTAGGTGTAAATTTGTGATAAGGGTCCCCCTTACAACATTTTCAAAATTTTTCAAAATTTAGAATTTTGGATTTTGACTTAAATTGATAAAGCTAGTAACTAAGTAGTATAAAATGTCCTTCGAAAAGTCTTTGCGATGAAAATTGTGGAAAATATCGAAGAAAAACCCTTAATTTAGGTGTAAATTTGTGATAAGGGTCCCCCCTTACAACATTTTCAAAATTTTTCAAAATTTAGAATTTTGATATTTTGACTTAAATTGATAAAGCTAGTCATAAGTAGTATAAAATGTCCTTCGAAAAGTCTTTGCGATGAAAATTGTGGAAAATATCGAAGAAAAACCCTTAATTTAGGTGTAAATTTGTGATAAGGGTCCCCCTTACAACATTTTCAAAATTTTTCAAAATTTAGAATTTTGATATTTTGACTTAAATTGATAAAGCTAGTCATAAGTAGTATAAAATGTCCTTCGAAAAGTCTTTGCGATGAAAATTGTGGAAAATATCGAAGAAAAACCCTTAATTTAGGTGTAAATTTGTGATAAGGGTCCCCCTTACAACATTTTCAAAATTTTTCAAAATTTAGAATTTTGATATTTTGACTTAAATTGATAAAGCTAGTAATAAGTAGTATAAAATGTCCTTCGAAAAGTCTTTGCGATGAAAATTGTGGAAAATATCGAAGAAAAACCCTTAATTTAGGTGTAAATTTGTGATAAGGGTCCCCCTTACAACATTTTCAAAATTTTTCAAAATTTAGAATTTTGATATTTTGACTTAAATTGATAAAGCTAGTACTAAGTTGTATAAAATGTCCTTCGAAAAGTCTTTGCGATGAAAATTGTGGAAAATATCGAAGAAAAACCCTTAATTTAGGTGTAAATTTGTGATAAGGGTCCCCCCTTACAACATTTTCAAAATTTTTCACAATTTAGAATTTTGATATTTTGATTTAAATTGATAAAGCTAGTCATAAGTAGTATAAAATGTCCTTCGAAAAGTCTTTGCGATGAAAATTGTGGAAAATATCGAAGAAAAACCCTTAATTTAGGTGTAAATTTGTGATAAGGGTCCCCCTTACAACATTTTCAAAATTTTTCAAAATTTAGAATTTTGATATTTTGACTTAAATTGATAAAGCTAGTCATAAGTAGTATAAAATGTCCTTCGAAAAGTCTTTGCGATGAAAATTGTGGAAAATATCGAAGAAAAACCCTTAATTTAGGTGTAAATTTGTGATAAGGGTCCCCCCTTACAACATTTTCAAAATTTTTCAAAATTTAGAATTTTGATATTTTGACTTAAATTGATAAAGCTAGTCATAAGTAGTATAAAATGTCCTTCGAAAAGTCTTTGCGATGAAAATTGTGGAAAATATCGAAGAAAAACCCTTAATTTAGGTGTAAATTTGTGATAAGGGTCCCCCTTACAACATTTTCAAAATTTTTCAAATTTATTTATTGAATTTGGATATTTTGACTTAAATTGATAAAGCTAGTACTAGTAATAAAGATATAAATGTCCTTCGAAAAGTCTTTGCGATGAAAATTGTGGAAAATATCGAAGAAAAACCCTTAATTTAGGTGTAAATTTGTGATAAGGGTCCCCCCTTACAACATTTTCAAAATTTTTCAAAATTTAGAATTTTGATATTTGGACTTAAATTGATAAAGCTAGTCATAAGTAGTATAAAATGTCCTTCGAAAAGTCTTTGCGATGAAAATTGTGGAAAATATCGAAGAAAAACCCTTAATTTAGGTGTAAATTTGTGATAAGGGTCCCCCCTTACAACATTTTCAAAATTTTTCAAAATTTAGAATTTTGATATTTTGACTTAAATTGATAAAGCTAGTCATAAGTAGTATAAAATGTCCTTCGAAAAGTCTTTGCGATGAAAATTGTGGAAAATATCGAAGAAAAACCCTTAATTTAGGTGTAAATTTGTGATAAGGGTCCCCCCTTACAACATTTTCAAAATTTTTCAAAATTTAGAATTTTGATATTTTGACTTAAATTGATAAAGCTTGTACTAAGTTGTATAAAAAGTCCTTCGAAAAGTCTTTGCGATGAAAATTGTGGAAAATATCGAAGAAAAACCCTTAATTTAGGTGTAAATTTGTGATAAGGGTCCCCCCTTACAACATTTTCAAAATTTTTCACAATTTAGAATTTTGATATTTTGATTTAATTGATAAAGCTAGTCATAAGTAGTATAAAATGTCCTTCGAAAAGTCTTTGCGATGAAAATTGTGGAAAATATCGAAGAAAAACCCTTAATTTAGGTGTAAATTTGTGATAAGGGTCCCCCTTACAACATTTTCAAAATTTTTCAAAATTTAGAATTTTGATATTTTGACTTAAATTGATAAAGCTAGTCATAAGTAGTATAAAATGTCCTTCGAAAAGTCTTTGCGATGAACATTGTGGAAAATATCGAAGAAAAACCCTTAATTTAGGTGTAAATTTGTGATAAGGGTCCCCCCTTACAACATTTTCAAAATTTTTCAAAATTTAGAATTTTGATATTTGGACTTAAATTGATAAAGCTAGTAATAAGTAGTATAAAATGTCCTTCGAAAAGTCTTTGCGATGAAAATTGTGGAAAATATCGAAGAAAAACCCTTAATTTAGGTGTAAATTTGTGATAAGGGTCCCCCCTTACAACATTTTCAAAATTTTTCAAAATTTAGAATTTTGATATTTTGACTTAAATTGATAAAGCTAGTCATAAGTAGTATAAAATGTCCTTCGAAAAGTCTTTGCGATGAAAATTGTGGAAAATATCGAAGAAAAACCCTTAATTTAGGTGTAAATTTGTGATAAGGGTCCCCCTTACAACATTTTCAAAATTTTTCAAAATTTAGAATTTTGATATTTTGACTTAAATTGATAAAGCTAGTCATAAGTAGTATAAAATGTCCTTCGAAAAGTCTTTGCGATGAAAATTGTGGAAAATATCGAAGAAAAACCCTTAATTTAGGTGTAAATTTGTGATAAGGGTCCCCCCTTACAACATTTTCAAAATTTTTCAAAATTTAGAATTTTGATATTTTGACTTAAATTGATAAAGCTAGTCATAAGTAGTATAAAATGTCCTTCGAAAAGTCTTTGCGATGAAAATTGTGGAAAATATCGAAGAAAAACCCTTAATTTAGGTGTAAATTTGTGATAAGGGTCCCCCTTACAACATTTTCAAAATTTTTCAAAATTTAGAATTTTGATATTTTGACTTAAATTGATAAAGCTAGTACTAAGTTGTATAAAATGTCCTTCGAAAAGTCTTTGCGATGAAAATTGTGGAAAATATCGAAGAAAAACCCTTAATTTAGGTGTAAATTTGTGATAAGGGTCCCCCTTACAACATTTTCAAAATTTTTCAAAATTTAGAATTTTGATATTTTGATTTAAATTGATAAAGCTAGTACATAAGTAGTATAAAATGTCCTTCGAAAAGTCTTTGCGATGAAAATTGTGGAAAATATCGAAGAAAAACCCTTAATTTAGGTGTAAATTTGTGATAAGGGTCCCCCTTACAACATTTTCAAAATTTTTCAAAATTTAGAATTTTGATATTTTGACTTAAATTGATAAAGCTAGTCATAAGTAGTATAAAATGTCCTTCGAAAAGTCTTTGCGATGAAAATTGTGGAAAATATCGAAGAAAAACCCTTAATTTAGGTGTAAATTTGTGATAAGGGTCCCCCCTTACAACATTTTCAAAATTTTTCAAAATTTAGAATTTTGATATTTTGACTTAAATTGATAAAGCTAGTAATAAGTAGTATAAAATGTCCTTCGAAAAGTCTTTGCGATGAAAATTGTGGAAAATATCGAAGAAAAACCCTTAATTTAGGTGTAAATTTGTGATAAGGGTCCCCCCTTACAACATTTTCAAAATTTTTCACAATTTAGAATTTTGATATTTTGATTTAATTGATAAAGCTTGTCATAAGTAGTATAAAATGTCCTTCGAAAAGTCTTTGCGATGAAAATTGTGGAAAATATCGAAGAAAAACCCTTAATTTAGGTGTAAATTTGTGATAAGGGTCCCCCTTACAACATTTTCAAAATTTTTCAAAATTTAGAATTTTGATATTTTGACTTAAATTGATAAAGCTAGTAATAAGTTGTATAAAATGTCCTTCGAAAAGTCTTTGCGATGAAAATTGTGGAAAATATCGAAGAAAAACCCTTAATTTAGGTGTAAATTTGTGATAAGGGTCCCCCCTTACAACATTTTCAAAATTTTTTAAAATTTAGAATTTTGATATTTGGACTTAAATTGATAAAGCTAGTCATAAGTAGTATAAAATGTCCCTCGAAAAGTCTTTGCGATGAAAATTGTGGAAAATATCGAAGAAAAACCCTTAATTTAGGTGTAAATTTGTGATAAGGGTCCCCCCTTACAACATTTTCAAAATTTTTCAAAATTTAGAATTTTGATATTTTGATATTTTGACTTAAATTGATAAAGCTTGTACTAAGTAGTATAAAAAGTCCTTCGAAAAGTCTTTGCGATGAAAATTGTGGAAAATATCGAAGAAAAACCCTTAATTTAGGTGTAAATTTGTGATAAGGGTCCCCCCTTACAACATTTTCAAAATTTTTCACAATTTAGAATTTTGATATTTTGATTTAATTGATAAAGCTTGTCATAAGTAGTATAAAATGTCCTTCGAAAAGTCTTTGCGATGAAAATTGTGGAAAATATTGAAGAAAAACCCTTAATTTAGGTGTTAATTTGTGATAAGGGTCCCCCTTACAACATTTTCAAAATTTTTCAAAATTTAGAATTTTGATATTTTGACTTAAATTGATAAAGCTAGTACTAAGTTGTATAAAAAGTCCTTCCAAAAGTCTTTGCTATGAACATTGTGGAAAATATCGAAGAAAAACCCTTAATTTAGGTGTAAATTTGTGATAAGGGTCCCCCCTTACAACATTTTCAAAATTTTTCACAGTTTAGAATTTTGGTATTTTGATTTAAATTGATAAAGCTAGTCATAAGTAGTATAAAATGTCCTTCGAAAAGTCTTTGCGATGAAAATTGTGGAAAATATCGAAGAAAAACCCTTAATTTAGGTGTAAATTTGTGATAAGGGTCCCCCCTTACAACATTTTCAAAATTTTTCAAAATTTAGAATTTTGATATTTTGACTTAAATTGATAAAGCTAGTCATAAGTAGTATAAAATGTCCTTCGAAAAGTCTTTGCGATGAAAATTGTGGAAAATATCGAAGAAAAACCCTTAATTTAGGTGTAAATTTGTGATAAGGGTCCCCCTTACAACATTTTCAAAATTTTTCAAAATTTAGATTGAATTTTGATATTTTGACTTAAATTGATAAAGCTAGTCATAAGTAGTATAAAATGTCCTTCGAAAAGTCTTTGCGATGAAAATTGTGGAAAATATCGAAGAAAAACCCTTAATTTAGGTGTAAATTTGTGATAAGGGTCCCCCCTTACAACATTTTCAAAATTTTTCAAAATTTAGAATTTTGATATTTTGACTTAAATTGATAAAGCTAGTCATAAGTAGTATAAAATGTCCTTCGAAAAGTCTTTGCGATGAAAATTGTGGAAAATATCGAAGAAAAACCCTTAATTTAGGTGTAAATTTGTGATAAGGGTCCCCCCTTACAACATTTTCAAAATTTTTCAAAATTTAGAATTTTGATATTTTGACTTAAATTGATAAAGCTAGTACTAAGTTGTATAAAAAGTCCTTCGAAAAGTCTTTGCGATGAAAATTGTGGAAAATATCGAAGAAAAACCCTTAATTTAGGTGTAAATTTGTGATAAGGGTCCCCCCTTACAACATTTTCAAAATTTTTCACAGTTTAGAATTTTGATATTTTGATTTAAATTGATAAAGCTAGTCATAAGTAGTATAAAATGTCCTTCGAAAAGTCTTTGCGATGAAAATTGAGGAAAATATCGAAGAAAAACCCTTAATTTAGGTGTAAATTTGTGATAAGGGTCCCCCCTTACAACATTTTCAAAATTTTTCAAAATTTAGAATTTGGATATTTTGACTTAAATTGATAAAGCTAGTCATAAGTAGTATAAAATGTCCTTCGAAAAGTCTTTGCGATGAAAATTGTGGAAAATATCGAAGAAAAACCCTTAATTTAGGTGTAAATTTGTGATAAGGGTCCCCCCTTACAACATTTTCAAAATTTTTCAAAATTTAGAATTTTGATATTTTGACTTAAATTGATAAAGCTAGTCATAAGTAGTATAAAATGTCCTTCGAAAAGTCTTTGCGATGAAAATTGTGGAAAATATCGAAGAAAAACCCTTAATTTAGGTGTAAATTTGTGATAAGGGTCCCCCCTTACAACATTTTCAAAATTTTTCAAAATTTAGAATTTTGATATTTGGACTTAAATTGATAAAGCTAGTAATAAGTAGTATAAAATGTCCTTCGAAAAGTCTTTGCGATGAAAATTGTGGAAAATATCGAAGAAAAACCCTTAATTTAGGTGTAAATTTGTGATAAGGGTCCCCCCTTACAACATTTTCAAAATTTTTCAAAATTTAGAATTTTGATATTTTGACTTAAATTGATAAAGCTAGTCATAAGTAGTATAAAATGTCCTTCGAAAAGTCTTTGCGATGAAAATTGTGGAAAATATCGAAGAAAAACCCTTAATTTAGGTGTAAATTTGTGATAAGGGTCCCCCCTTACAACATTTTCAAAATTTTTCAAAATTTAGAATTTTGATATTTGGACTTAAATTGATAAAGCTAGTAATAAGTAGTATAAAATGTCCTTCGAAAAGTCTTTGCGATGAAAATTGTGGAAAATATCGAAGAAAAACCCTTAATTTAGGTGTAAATTTGTGATAAGGGTCCCCCCTTACAACATTTTCAAAATTTTTCAAAAGTTAGAATTTTGATATTTTGACTTAAATTGATAAAGCTAGTCATAAGTAGTATAAAATGTCCTTCGAAAAGTCTTTGCGATGAAAATTGTGGAAAATATCGAAGAAAAACCCTTAATTTAGGTGTAAATTTGTGATAAGGGTCCCCCCTTACAACATTTTCAAAATTTTTCAAAAT
Organism: Zaprionus camerounensis; assembly: GCA_018904165.1. NCBI lineage: Eukaryota > Metazoa > Arthropoda > Insecta > Diptera > Drosophilidae > Zaprionus > Zaprionus camerounensis. The sequence continues at coordinate 16,955 of JAEIFS010000717.1, forward strand.
TTAGAATTTTGATATTTTGACTTAAATTGATAAAGCTTGTACTAAGTTGTATAAAAAGTCCTTCGAAAAGTCTTTGCGATGAAAATTGTGGAAAATATCGAAGAAAAACCCTTAATTTAGGTGTAAATTTGTGATAAGGGTCCCCCCTTACAACATTTTCAAAATTTTTCACAATTTAGAATTTTGATATTTTGACTTAAATTGATAAAGCTAGTCATAAGTAGTATAAAATGTCCTTCGAAAAGTCTTTGCGATGAAAATTGTGGAAAATATCGAAGAAAAACCCTTAATTTAGGTGTAAATTTGTGATAAGGGTCCCCCCTTACAACATTTTCAAAATTTTTCAAAATTTAGAATTTTGATATTTTGACTTAAATTGATAAAGCTAGTACTAAGTTGTATAAAATGTCCTTCGAAAAGTCTTTGCGATGAAAATTGTGGAAAATATCGAAGAAAAACCCTTAATTTAGGTGTAAATTTGTGATAAGGGTCCCCCTTACAACATTTTCAAAATTTTTCAAAATTTAGAATTTTGATATTTGGACTTAAATTGATAAAGCTAGTAATAAGTAGTATAAAATGTCCTTCGAAAAGTCTTTGCGATGAAAATTGTGGAAAATATCGAAGAAAAACCCTTAATTTAGGTGTAAATTTGTGATAAGGGTCCCCCTTACAACATTTTCAAAATTTTTCAAAATTTAGAATTTTGATATTTTGACTTAAATTGATAAAGCTAGTCATAAGTAGTATAAAATGTCCTTCGAAAAGTCTTTGCGATGAAAATTGTGGAAAATATCGAAGAAAAACCCTTAATTTAGGTGTAAATTTGTGATAAGGGTCCCCCCTTACAACATTTTCAAAATTTTTCAAAATTTAGAATTTTGATATTTTGACTTAAATTGATAAAGCTAGTCATAAGTAGTATAAAATGTCCTTCGAAAAGTCTTTGCGATGAAAATTGTGGAAAATATCGAAGAAAAACCCTTAATTTAGGTGTAAATTTGTGATAAGGGTCCCCCCTTACAACATTTTCAAAATTTTTCAAAATTTAGAATTTTGATATTTTGACTTAAATTGATAAAGCTAGTCATAAGTAGTATAAAATGTCCTTCGAAAAGTCTTTGCGATGAAAATTGTGGAAAATATCGAAGAAAAACCCTTAACTTAGGTGTAAATTTGTAATAAGGGTCCCCCCTTACAACATTTCAAAATTTTTCAAAATTTAGAATTTTGATATTTTGACTTAAATTGATAAAGCTAGTACTAAGTTGTATAAAAAGTCCTTCGAAAAGTCTTTGCGATGAACATTGTGGAAAATATCGAATCAAAACCCTTAATTTAGGTGTAAATTTGTGATAAGGGTCCCCCCTTACAACATTTTCAAAATTTTTCAAAATTTAGAATTTTGATATTTTGACTTAAATTGATAAAGCTAGTCATAAGTAGTATAAAATGTCCTTCGAAAAGTCTTTGCGATGAAAATTGTGGAAAATATCGAAGAAAAACCCTTAATTTAGGTGTAAATTTGTGATAAGGGTCCCCCTTACAACATTTTCAAAATTTTTCAAAATATAGAATTTTGATATTTTGACTTAAATTGATAAAGCTAGTCATAAGTAGTATAAAATGTCCTTCGAAAAGTCTTTGCGATGAAAATTGTGGAAAATATCGAATCAAAACCCTTAATTTAGGTGTAAATTTGTGATAAGGGTCCCCCCTTACAACATTTTCAAAATTTTTCAAAATTTAGAATTTTGATATTTGGACTTAAATTGATAAAGCTAGTAATAAGTAGTATAAAATGTCCTTCGAAAAGTCTTTGCGATGAACATTGTGGAAAATATCGAAGAAAAACCCTTAATTTAGGTGTAAATTTGTGATAAGGGTCCCCCTTACAACATTTTCAAAATTTTTCAAAATTTAGAATTTTGATATTTTGACTTAAATTGATAAAGCTAGTCATAAGTAGTATAAAATGTCCTTCGAAAAGTCTTTGCGATGAAAATTGTGGAAAATATCGAAGAAAAACCCTTAATTTAGGTGTAAATTTGTGATAAGGGTCCCCCTTACAACATTTTCAAAATTTTTCAAAATTTAGAATTTTGATATTTTGACTTAAATTGATAAAGCTAGTAATAAGTAGTATAAAATGTCCTTCGAAAAGTCTTTGCGATGAAAATTGTGGAAAATATCGAAGAAAAACCCTTAATTTAGGTGTAAATTTGTGATAAGGGTCCCCCTTACAACATTTTCAAAATTTTTCAAAATTTAGAATTTTGATATTTTGACTTAAATTGATAAAGCTAGTCATAAGTAGTATAAAATGTCCTTCGAAAGTCTTTGCGATGAAAATTGTGGAAAATATCGAAGAAAAACCCTTAATTTAGGTGTAAATTTGTGATAAGGGTCCCCCCTTACAACATTTTCAAAATTTTTCAAAATTTAGAATTTTGATATTTTGACTTAAATTGATAAAGCTAGTCCTAAGTAGTATAAAATGTCCTTCGAAAAGTCTTTGCGATGAAAATTGTGGAAAATATCGAAGAAAAACCCTTAATTTAGGTGTAAATTTGTGATAAGGGTCCCCCCTTACAACATTTTCAAAATTTTTCACAATTTAGAATTTTGATATTTTGACTTAAATTGATAAAGCTAGTCATAAGTAGTATAAAATGTCCTTCGAAAAGTCTTTGCGATGAAAATTGTGGAAAATATTGAAGAAAAACCCTTAATTTAGGTGTTAATTTGTGATAAGGGTCCCCCCTTACAACATTTTCAAAATTTTTCAAAATTTAGAATTTTGATATTTTGACTTAAATTGATAAAGCTAGTCATAAGTAGTATAAAATGTCCTTCGAAAAGTCTTTGCGATGAAAATTGTGGAAAATATCGAAGAAAAACCCTTAATTTAGGTGTAAATTTGTGATAAGGGTCCCCCCTTACAACATTTTCAAAATTTTTCACAATTTAGAATTTTGATATTTTGACTTAAATTGATAAAGCTAGTCATAAGTAGTATAAAATGTCCTTCGAAAAGTCTTTGCGATGAAAATTGTGGAAAATATCGAAGAAAAACCCTTAATTTAGGTGTAAATTTGTGATAAGGGTCCCCCCTTACAACATTTTCAAAATTTTTCAAAATTTAGAATTTGATATTTTGACTTAAATTGATAAAGCTAGTCATAAGTAGTATAAAAAGTCCTTCGAAAAGTGTTTGCGATGAAAATATCGAAGAAAAACCCTTAATTTAGGTGTAAATTTGTGATAAGGGTCCCCCTTACAACATTTTCAAAATTTTTCAAAATTTAGAATTTGGATATTTTGACTTAAATTGATAAAGCTAGTACTAAGTTGTATAAAAAGTCCTTCGAAAAGTCTTTGCGATGAACATTGTGGAAAATATCGAAGAAAAACCCTTAATTTAGGTGTAAATTTGTGATAAGGGCCCCCCTTACAACATTTTCAAAATTTTTCAAAATTTAGAATTTTGATATTTTGACTTCAATTGATAAAGCTAGTCATAAGTAGTATAAAATGTCCTTCGAAAAGTCTTTGCGATGAAAATTGTGGAAAATATCGAAGAAAAACCCTTAATTTAGGTGTAAATTTGTGATAAGGGTCCCCCCTTACAACATTTTCAAAATTTTTCAAAATTTAGAATTTTGATATTTGACTTAAATTGATAAAGCTAGTAATAAGTAGTATAAAAAGTCCTTCGAAAAGTCTTTGCGATGAAAATTGTGGAAAATATCGAAGAAAAACCCTTAATTTAGGTGTCAATTTGTGATAAGGGTCTCTCCTTACAACATTTTCAAAATTTTTCAAAATTTAGAATTTGGATATTTTGACTTAAATTGATAAAGCTAGTCATAAGTAGTATAAAATGTCCTTCGAAAAGTCTTTGCGATGAAAATTGTGGAAAATATCGAAGAAAAACCCTTAATTTAGGTGTAAATTTGTGATAAGGGTCCCCCCTTACAACATTTTCAAAATTTTTCAAAATTTAGAATTTGGATATTTTGACTTAAATTGATAAAGCTAGTCATAAGTAGTATAAAATGTCCTTCGAAAAGTCTTTGCGATGAAAATTGTGGAAAATATCGAAGAAAACCCTTAATTTAGGTGTAAATTTGTGATAAGGGTCCGCCCTTACAACATTTTCAAAATTTTTCAAAATTTAGTATTTTGATATTTGGACTTAAATTGATAAAGCTAGTCATAAGTAGTATAAAATGTCATTCGAAAAGTCTTTGCGATGAAAATTGTGTAAAATATCGAAGAAAAACCCTTAATTTAGGTGTAAATTTGTGATAAGGGTCCCCCCTTACAACATTTTCAAAATTTTTCAAAATTTAGAATTTTGATATTTGGACTTAAATTGACAAAGCTTGTACTAAGTAGTATAAAATGCCTCTTCGAAAAAGTCTTTGCGATGAACATTTGTGGAAAAGATCGAAGAAAACCTCTCTTAATTTGGGGTGTATAAATTTTGTGAATAAGGGTCCCCCTTACAACATTTTCAAAATTTTTCAAAATTTAGAATTTGATATTTTGATATTTGGACTTAAATTGATAAAGCTTGTCCTAAGTAGTGCAAAATGTCCTTCAGAAAAGTCTTTGCGATGAAAATTGTGGAAAATATCGAAGAAAAACCCTTAATTTAGGTGTAAATTTGTGATAAGGGTCCCCCCTTACAACATTTTCAAAATTTTTCAAAATTTAGAATTTTGATATTTGGACTTAAATTGATAAAGCTAGTCATAAGTAGTATAAAATGTCCTTCGAAAAGTCTTTGCGATGAAAATTGTGGAAAATATCGAAGAAAAACCCTTAATTTAGGTGTAAATTTGTGATAAGGGTCCCCCTTACAACATTTCAAATTTTTCAAAAGTTAGAATTTTGATATTTGACCCAAATTGATAAAGCTAGTCATGTAAGTAGTATAAAATCTCCTTCCGAAAAGTCTTTGCGATGAAAATTGTGGAAAATATCGAAGAAAAACCCTTAATTTAGGTGTAAATTTATGATAAAGTTGCCCCACAGCATTTTCAAAATTTT
>JAEIFS010000719.1:0-20242 GCA_018904165.1 Zaprionus camerounensis
ATCGAAGAAAAACCCTTAATTTAGGTGTAAATTTTTGATAAGAGGTCCCCCCCCCCTTACAACATTTCAAAATTTTCAAAATTTAAATTTTGATATTGGACTTAAATTGATAAAAGCTAGTAGATAAGTATTATAAAAAATATCCCTCGCAAAGTCTTTGCGATATGAAAATTGTGGAAAATATCGAAGAAAAACCCTTAATTTAGGTGTAAATTTGTGATAAGGGTCCCCCCTTACAACATTTTCAAAATTTTTCAAAAGTTAGAATTTTGATATTTTGACTTAAATTGAGAAAGCTAGTCATAAGTAGTATAAAATGTCCTTCGAAAAGTCTTTGCGATGAACATTGTGGAAAATATCGAATAAAAACCGTTAATTTAGGTGTAAATTTGTGATAAGGGTCCCCCCTTACAACATTTTCAAAATTTTTCAAAATATGGAATCTTGATATTTTGACTTAAATTGATGAAGCTAGTCATAAGTAGTATAAAATGTCCTTCGAAAAGTCTTTGCGATGAAAATTGTGGAAAATATCGAAGAAAAACCCTTAATTTTGGTGTAAATTTGTGATAAGGGTCCCCCCTTACAACATTTTCAAAATTTTCACAATTTAAATTTTGATATTTTGATTTAAAGTGCTAAAGCTAGTCATAGAAGTAGTATAAAATGTCCTTCCCGAAAAGTCTTTTGCGATGAAAATTGTGGAAAATATCGAAGAAAAACCCTTAATTTAGGTGTTAATTTGTGATAAGGGTCATCCCCTTACAACATTTCAAAAATTTTCAAAATTTAGAATTTTGATATTTTGACTTAAATTGATAAAGCTAGTACTAAGTTGTATAAAAAGTCCTTCGAAAAGTCTTTGCGATGAACATTGTGGAAAATATCGAAGAAAAGCCCTTAATTTAGGTGTAAATTTGTGATAAGGGTCCCCCCTTACAACATTTTCAAAATTGTTCAAAATTTAGAATTTTGGTATTTTGACTTAAATTGATAAAGCTAGTCATAAGTAGTATAAAAAGTCCTTCGAAAAGTCTTTGCGATGAAAATTGCGGGAAAGGAAAATATCGAAGAAAAACCCGCAATTTAGGTGTAAATTTGTGATAAGGGTTCTCCCCTTTCAACATTTTTCAAAATTTTTCAAAATTTAGAATTTTGATATTTGGACTTAAATTGATATAAGCTAGTAATAAGTAGTATAAAATGTCCTTCGAAAAGTCTTTGCGATGAAAATTGTGGAAAATATCGAAGAAAAACCCTTAATTTAGGTGTAAATTTGTGATGAGGGTCCCCCCTTACAACATTTTCAAAATTTTTCAAAATTTAGAATTTTGATATTTTGACTTAAATTGATAAAGCTAGTCATAAGTAGTATAAAATGTCCTTCGAAAAGTCTTTGCGATGAAAATTGTGGAAAATATCGAAGAAAAACCATTAATTTAGGTGTAAATTTGTGTTAAGGGTCCCCCCTTACAACATTTTCAAAATTTTTCAAAATTTAGAATTTTGATATTTTGACTTAAATTGATAAAGCTAGTCATAAGTAGTATAAAATGTCCTTCGAAAAAGTCTTTGCGATGAAAATTGTGGAAAATATCGAAGAAAAACCCTTAATTTAGGTGTAAATTTGTGATAAGGGTCCCCCCTTACAACATTTTCAAAATTTTTTAAAATTTAGATTTTGATATTTTGACTTAAATTGATAAAGCTAGTCATAAGTAGTATAAAATGTCCTTCGAAAGTCTTTGCGATGAAAATTGTGGAAAATATCGAAGAAAAAACCCTTAATTTAGGTGTAAATTTGTGATAAGGGTCCCCCCCCCCTTACAACATTTTCAAAATTTTTTAAAATCTAGAATTTTGATATTTTGACTTAAATTGATTAAAGCTAGTAATAAGTAGTATAAAATGTCCTTCGAAAAGTCTTTGCGATGAAAATTGTGGAAAATATCGAAGAAAAACCCTTAATTTTGGTGTAAATTTGTGATAAGGGTCCCCCCTTACAACATTTTCAAAATTTTTCAAAATTTAGAATTTTGATATTTTGACTTAAATTGATAAAGCTAGTCATAAGTAGTATAAAATGTCCTTCGAAAAGTCTTTGCGATGAAAATTGTGGAAAATATTGAAGAAAAACCCTTAATTTAGGTGTAAATTTGTGATAAGGGTCCCCCCTTACAACATTTTCAAAATTTTTCAAAATTTAGAATTTTGATATTTTGACTTAAATTGATAAAGCTTGTACTAAGTTGTAAAAAAAGTCCTTCGAAAAGTCTTTGCGATGAAAATTGTGGAAAATATCGAAGAAAAACCCTTAATTTAGGTGTAAATTTGTGATAAGGGTCCCCCCTTACAACATTTTCAAAATTTTTCAAAATTTAGAATTTTGATATTTTGACTTAAATTGATAAAGCTAGTACTAAGTTGTAAAAAAAGTCCTTCGAAAAGTCTTTGCGATGAAAATTGTGGAAAATATCGAAGAAAAACCCTTAATTTAGGTGTAAATTTGTGATAAGGGTCCCCCCTTACAACATTTTCAAAATTTTTCACAATTTAAAATTTGATATTTTGATTTAAATTGATAAAGCTAGTCATAAGTATTATAAAATGTCCTTCGAAAAGTCTTTGCGATGAAAATTGAGGAAAATATCGAAGAAAAACCCTTAATTTTGGTGTAAATTTGTGATAAGGGTCCCCCCTTACAACATTTTCAAAATTTTTCAAAACTTAGAATTTTGATATTTTGACTTAAATTGACAAAGCTAGTAATAAGTAGTATAAAATGTGCTTCGAAAAGTCTTTGCGATGAAAATTGTGGAAAATATCGAAGAAAAACCCTTAATTTAGGTGTAAATTTGTGATAAGGGTCCCCCCTTACAACATTTTCAAAATTTTTCAAAATTTAGAATTATGATATTTTGATTTAAATTGATAAAGCTAGTCATAAGTAGTATAAAAAGTCCTTCGAAAAGTGTTTGCGATAAAAATATCGAAGAAAAACCCTTAATTTAGGTGTACATTTGTGATAAGGGTCCGCCATTACAACATTTTCAAAATTTTTCAAAATTTAGTATTTTGATATTTGGACTTAAATTGATAAAGCTAGTCATAAGTAGTATAAAATGTCCTTCGAAAAGTCTTTGCGATGAAAATTGTGGAAAATATCGAAGAAAACCCTTAATTTAGGTGTAAATTTGTGATAAGGGTCCCCCTTACAACATTTTCAAAATTTTTCAAAATTTAGAATTTTGATATTTTTACTTAAATTGATAAAGCTAGTCATAAGAAGTATAAAATGTCTTTCGAAAAGTCTTTGCGATGAACATTGTGGAAAATATCGAAGAAAAACCCTTAATTTAGGTGTAAATTTGTGAGGAGCCCCCCCCTTACAACATTTTCAAAATTTTTCAAAATTTAGAATTTTGATATTTTGACTTAAATTGATAAAGCTAGTAATAAGTAGTATAAAATGTCCTTCGAAAAGTCTTTGCGATGAAAATTGTGGAAAATATCGAAGAAAAACCCTTAATTTAGGTGTAAACTTGTGATAAGGGTCCCCCTTACAACATTTTCAAAATTTTTCAAAATTTAGAATTTTGATATTTTGACTTAAATTGATAAAGCTAGTCATAAGTAGTATAAAATGTCCTTCGAAAAGTCTTTGCGATGAAAATTGTGGAAAATATCGAAGAAAAACCCTTAATTTAGGTGTAAATTTGTGATAAGGGTCCCCCCTTACAACATTTTCAAAATTTTTCAAAATTTAGAATTTTGATATTTTGACTTAAATTGATAAAGCTAGTAATAAGTAGTATAAAATGTCCTTCGAAAAGTCTTTGCGATGAAAATTGTGGAAAATATCGAAGAAAAACCCTTAATTTAGGTGTAAATTTGTGATAAGGGTCCCCCCTTACAACATTTTCAAAATTTTTCAAAATTTTTCAAAATTTAGAATTTTGATATTTTGACTTAAATAGATAGTCATAAGTAGTATAAAATGTCCTTCGAAAAATCTTTGCGATGAAAATTGTGGAAAATATCGAAGAAAAACCCTTAATTTAGGTGTAAATTTGTGATAAGGGTCCCCCCTTACAACATTTTCAAAATTTTTCAAAATTTAGAATTTTGATATTTGGACTTAAATTGATAAAGCTAGTAATAAGTAGTATAAAATGTCCTTCGAAAAGTCTTTGCGATGAAAATTGTGGAAAATATCGAAGAAAAACCCTTAATTTAGGTGTAAATTTGTGATAAGGGTCCCCCCTTACAACATTTTCAAAATTTTTCAAAATTTAGAATTTTAATATTTTGACTTAAATTGATAAAGCTAGTCATAAGTAGTATAAAATGTCCTTCGAAAAGTCTTTGCAATGAAAATTGTGGAAAATATCGAAGAAAAACCCTTAATTTAGGTGTAAATTTGTGATAAGGGTCCCCCCTTACAACATTTTCAAAATTTTTCAAAATTTTGAATTTTGATATTTTGACTTAAATTGATAAAGCTAGTAATAAGTAGTATAAAATGTCCTTCGAAAAGTCTTTGCGATGAAAATTGTGGAAAATATCGAAGAAAAACCCTTAATTTAGGTGTAAATTTGTGATAAGGGTCCCCTACAACATTTTCAAAATTTTTCAAAATTTAGAATTTTGATATTTTGACTTAAATTGATAAAGCTAGTAATAAGTAGTATAAAATGTCCTTCGAAAAGTCTTTGCGATGAAAATTGTGGAAAATATCGAAGAAAAACCCTTAATTTAGGTGTAAATTTGTGATAAGGGTCCCCCCTTACAACATTTTCAAAATTTTTCAAAATTTAGAATTTTGATATTTGGACTTAAATTGATAAAGCTAGTAATAAGTAGTATAAAATGTCCTTCGAAAAGTCTTTGCGATGAAAATTGTGGAAAATATCGAAGAAAAACCCTTAATTTATTTGTAAATTTGTGATAAGGGTCCCCCCTTACAACATTTTCAAAATTTTTCACAATTTAAAATTTTTATATTTTGATTTAAATTGATAAAGCTAGTCATAAGTAGTATAAAATGTCCTTCGAAAAGTCTTTGCGATGAAAATTGTGGAAAATATTGAAGAAAAACCCTTAATTTAGGTGTAAATTTGTGATAAGGGTCCCCCCTTACAACATTTTCAAAATTTTTCAAAATTTAGAATTTTGATATTTTGGCTTAAATTGATAAAGCTAGTCATAAGTAGTATAAAATGTCCTTCGAAAAGTCTTTGCGATGAACATTGTGGAAAATATCGAAGAAAAACCCATAATTTAGGTGTAAATTTGTGATAAGGGTCTCCCCTTACAACATTTTCAAAATTTTTCACAATTTAGAATTTTGATATTTTGATTTAAGTTGATAAAGCTAGTCATAAGTAGTATAAAATGTCCTTCGAAAAGTCTTTGCGATGAAAATTGTGGGAAATATCGAAGAAAAACCCTTAATTTAGGTGTAAATTTGTGATAAGGGTCCCCCCTTACAACATTTTCAAAATTTTTCAAAATTTAGAATTTTGATATTTTGATTAAAATTGATAAAGCTAGTAATAAGTAGTATAAAATGTCCTTCGAAAAGTCTTTGCGATGAAAATTGTGGAAAATATTGAATAAAAACCCTTAATTTAGGTGTAAATTTATGATAAGGGTCCCCCCTTACAACATTTTCAAAATTTTTCAAAATTGAGAATTTTGATATTTTGATTTAAATTGATAAAGCTAGTAATAAGTAGTATAAAATGTCCTTCGAAAAGTCTTTGCGATGAAAATTGTGGAAAATATCGAAGAAAAACCCTTAATTTAGGTGTACATTTTTGATAAGGATCCCCCCTTACAACATTTTCAAAATTTTTCAAAATTTAGAATTTTGATATTTTGACTTAAATTGCTAAAGCTAGTCATAAGTAGTATAAAATGTCCTTCGAAAAGTCTTTGCGATGAAAATTGTGGAAAATATCGAAGAAAAACCCTTAATTTAGGTGTAAATTTGTGATAAGGGTCCCCCCTTACAACATTTTCAAAATTTTTCAAAATTTAGAATTTTGATATTTTGATTTAAATTGATAAAGCTAGTCATAAGTAGTATAAAAAGTCCTTCGAAAAAGTCCTGCGATGAAAATTGTAGAAATTATCGAAGAAAATCCCTTAATTTAGGTGTAAATTTGTGATAAGGGTCTCCCCTTACAACATTTTCAACATTTTTAAAAATTTAGAATTTTGATTAAAATTGATAAAGCTAGTCATAAGTAGTATAAAAAGTCCTTCGAAAAGTGTTTGCGATAAAAATATCGAAGAAAAACCCTTAATTTTGGTGTAAATTTGTGATAAGGGTCCCCCCTTACAACATTTTCAAAATTTTTCAAAATTTAGAATTTTGATATTTTGACTTAAATTGATAAAGCTAGTACTAAGTTGTATAAAAAGTCCTTCCAAAAGTCTTTGCGATGAACATTGTGGAATATATCGAAGAAAAACCCTTAATTTAGGTGTAAATTTGTGATAAGGGTCCCCCTTACAACATTTTCAAAATTTTTCACAATTTAGAATTTTGATATTTTGATTTAAGTTGATAAAGCTAGTCATAAGTAGTATAAAATGTCCTTCAAAAAGTCTTTGCGATGAAAATTGTGGAAAATATCGAAGAAAAACCCTTAATTTAGGTGTAAATTTGTGATAAGGGTCCCCCCTTACAACATTTTCAACATTTTTCAAAATTTAGAATTTTGATTTTGGACTTAAATTGATAAAGCTAGTCATAAGTAGTATAAAAAGTCCTTCGAAAAGTCTTTGCGATGAAATTGTGAAAATATCGAAGAAAAACCCTACATTTTGGTGTAAATTTGTGATAAGGGTCCCCCCTTACAACATTTTCAAAATTTTTCACAATTTAGAATTTTGATATTTTGATTAAAATTGATAGAGCTAGTCATCAGTAGTATAAAAAGTCCTTCGAAAAGTCTTTGCGATGAACATTGTGGAATATATCGAAGAAAAACCCTTAATTTAGGTGTAAATTTGTGATAAGGGTCCCCCCCTTACAACATTTTCAAAATTTTTCACAATTTAGAATTTTGATATTTTGATTTAAGTTGATAAAGCTAGTAATAAGTAGTATAAAATGTCCCTCGAAAAGTCTTTGCGATGAAATTGTGGAAAATATCGAAGAAAAACCCTTAATTTAGGTGTAAATTTGTGATAAGGGTCCCACCTTACAACATTTTCAAAATTTTTCAAAATTTAGAATTTTGATATTTGGACTTAAATTGATAAAGCTAGTAATAAGTAGTATAAAATGTCCTTCGAAAAGTCTTTGCGATGAACATTGTGGAAAATATCGAAGAAAAACCCTTAATTTAGGTGTAAATTTGTGATAAGGGTCCCCCCTTACAACATTTTCAAAATTTTTCACAATTTAGAATTTTGATATTTTGATTAAAATTGATAGAGCTAGTCATCAGTAGTATAAAAAGTCCTTCGAAAAGTGTTTGCGATAAAAATTGTGGAAAATATCGAAGAAAAACCCTTAATTTAGGTGTAAATTTGTTGTTGAAATTAGGTACAATATTTCCATTTATAAGCGTATGTAAACAGAACATAGGAATAACAGAATGTTAGCGAACTGAGAGACAGAGAGAAAACTGTTATGTTTAAATCATTGGAGTTGAAAACAAGAAAGCGAACGCAAGCAGATCGCCGCGCGGAGTCGCGAACAATAAATAATATTAAACTCTACATCAAACGTATCATCTTTTATTTTACTTCCAAATCGGCGGAATTCTCCCCTCATCAGGTTATGGGCCCAGAGCCTAGTTTTTCCTACTTAAAGTAATATAAAAAGGTGGATCGGTCTACGTCGCGGGATAACGGTAGTTACGCGGAATACGTCGTCATCGGTCATCATGAGCGCCATGTATCAGATAGATAAATTGGACACAGGAAATTATGACACATGGGTGATCCAAATGCGCAGTGTTCTGATCCATGCAGAGGTCTGGAGAGTGATCCAGGGACAGCGGCCAGATGGAGACGACGGCATATGGGACGGACTCGATCAGAAGGCTCTAGCTATGATTACGCTGAGCGTAAAGCAGACCCAGTTGGGATATCTTAAGAGCTGTACAACGGCCAGCAGCGCTTGGCAAAAGCTGAAAGATGTTCATCAGCCAAGCGGGCCAGTGCGAAAGGTTTCGTTACATAAAAAATTACTTGGTATGCGTATGGCAGAAGATGACGCAATTGCAGCGCACATAAATTCGTTCTGTTCGACAGTGGACAAACTCAGTGAAGTGGATATCAAGTTAGGTGACGAACTAACAGCAATAATATTACTGTCGAGTTTAAGTCGAGATTACGAAAATTTCGTCATAGCCATGGAAACGCGGGACACATTGCCCTTGTTAGACGTTTTGAAGGTCAAACTGCTTGCTGAAGGAGAGAGAAGGAACACCGAAGCCAAAGATAGAGCTGGAAATGAACAGTTAGCTTTCCAGGCAAAGGCGCAATCAGAGAACATAAAGTGCAAGAGAAGAGACAAATCAAACGTGGAGTGTTATAACTGTGGACAGCGGGGCCACTATAAGAATCAGTGTAAAGCGCAAGGCAAAAACGCAATGTCAAAAGAGAAAGAGTGCAAGAACAGATCATATACAGTAGTGCCTGCTAGTGACGTACGAGAGTTGGAGGCGTCTAGCTGGTGTCTTGATAGTGGGGCTACAGCTCATATGTGTTGCACTCGAAGTCTTTTTACCAATTATGTGGGGCAAGAGGAAGATATTATTTTGGCAGACAACAACGTAATGAGAGCAGTTGGTAAAGGTGACGTAATCGTGAAAACAGATCATTGCAATTTGACGCTGCGGAATGTATTGCACGTTCCAGAAATGAAAGGAAATTTTATGTCTATTAATTGTGCAGTTTCTCGAGGATGTACTGTAATATTTCGCAAAGACTGTGCGATTGTACACCAGGATGGAGAAGAAGTGTTGAAAGCGCAAAGAAGGAACAAGCTGTTTATTTTCGAGAGCAAGCGGAACACTTGTTTCGGCGCTATTCAGACCAGTGCAAGTCTGTGGCATAAGCGATATGGACATTTAAATTATGCCAGTTTATCCGAGTTAGTAAAACATTCAATGGTGCAAGGCATCGACTGTGTAAATTTTTCAGAAAGGAGTCAGTGCCTGTCGTGTATGAAGAGCAAGATACATACACAGCCCTTTCCAGTATCGGAGAACAGAGCAACGCACCAACTGGAGCTGATTCACACGGATGTGTGTGGTCCAATGGAAAAGAAGTCAATTGGAGGAGCTTCTTATTTTGTCACATTTATTGATGATATGACCCGCCGTGTGTTTGTGTACTTCATAAAGTCCAAAGACGAAGTATACGACAAGTTTGTAGTCTTTAAAAACATGGCAGAAAGTCAGCTTGGACGCAAGATAAAAGCAATACGCAGCGATAATGGCCGTGAGTTTGTTAATAAACGTTTTGACAATTTGCTTCAGGAAAATGGAATCGTAAGGCAGTTGACTGTCCCATACAGTCCGCAGCAAAACGGCGTGGCAGAGCGAGCCAATCGAACTCTGGTGGAAATGGCCAGGAGTTTGCTTGTTCATTCAGGAATGCCGGAGAGCCTTTGGGCAGAGGCGGTGATGACAGCGTGCTGCAGAAGCATCTCCCAGGAAAGCGGAAAATGTACTCAAAGTGGAGTGGCAGCGTGAGGAGGATGAGCAGACAGAAGATGATAAAAGTGAGGAATCCAGTGAGAACCTCAGTCCAGAGCCTTCAGAAAGAGACACAGATCGTAACCTGCAGGATGAGGCGGCGGTGCCACCTTCAGGAGAGGCAATGAGAATCGGGCCAGGGAGGCCTAGAATAATTCGGACCGGCAAGTCAGGCCGACCAAGGAAGGAATTTAACGTTGTCAATGCCATGATTAAGGCCGAAATCCTACTCCCTCAAAGCTGTGAAGAACCGTTACATAGCCAGCAAGCTACTTTCTGGAAGGAAGCCATGAAGTCGGAATATGACGCGCTCGTGGCAAATAATACATGGACGATTTGCGATTTGCCAAAAGGAGAAAAAGCCATAGGATGCCGATGGGTTTTTACCATTAAAAGGGACGGTGAAGGCAATCCCGAGCGGTATAAAGCTCGGTTGGTAGCGAAGGGTTGCTCGCAGAAATTTGGAGTTAACTATGGAGAGGCTTTTTCACCAGTATGTCGATATGAAACCATACGCCTAGTGTTGGCGATGTCAGTGGAGCTAAAGATGTTCCTACACCAGATGGATGTGTGTACAGCCTACCTCAATAGTCATTTGAGCGAGACTGTATATATGAAACAGCCTAAGATTTTCGACGACGATGAGTGCAAGGACAGGGTTCTGAGGCTCAATAAGGCGATATACGGACTAAAACAGGCAGGACGAGAGTGGAACGCCACTTTAGATGAAGCACTTCGAGAGATCGGATTCGTGCCCTGCCAGTACGAAGCATGTTTGTATAAACAGGACATAAACGGTAACTTGTGTCTTGTACTAATTTATGTTGATGACGTTCTTATAGCGTGCCAGAGCAGAGTGGATCTTATGCAGGTCAAGTCTAAGATAGCTTCGAGATTTGAATGCGTGGACAAAGGTCAGCTGAACACGTTTTTGGGTATGCAGATAGCACGTGAAGGCGAGTTGGGCCGTATAACGATGAATCAGACATTGTACCATACATCAAGGATATGCTGCAGAGACACGGCTTGGAGCAGTGCAGGCCGACAGCGACACCCTTAGACGCGGGATTTCAGGTGGTGTGTAACAAAGAGGATTGTGTTACTCAGGATCCAACTGGATATCAGTCCGCAATAGGAGAGTTAATGTGGATTGCGTTAACATCAAGGCCAGATATCTATCACTCAGTTGTGAAGCTGGCGCAGCGAAATAAGAACCCACATAGCGAACATGTATTGGCTATGAAACATGTGATGCGGTATTTGGCAGGAACGGCTAAGAAAACCTTAAGCTATCAGGCTGAAGGGTTGCCATTGGTTGGCTACGTTGATGCCGACTGGGCAGGTGATGCCAGTCACCGACGTTCGTACACAGGATTTGTTTTCCTCTTGTCAGGAGGCCCTATCTCCTGGAAGTCGGAAAAGCAAAACAGTGTTGCATTAAGCAGCACGGAAGCAGAATATATGGCGCTATCATCAGCTGTAAAGGAGGCGCTACATCTGAGGCGTTTAATCATCGAGATCGGTTGTGGAAGGAAGGATACCCCAACAATCATCCATGGAGACAATCTTAGCGCTCAGAATTTGGCCAAAAATCCAGTTTACCATGCTCGGTCAAAGCATATTGATATCAGATATCATTTCATTAGGGAAGTTATCCAGAAAGGCGATGTTGAATTAAAATATGTACCAACTAACGATATGATAGCCGATATGTTAACAAAAAATTTGTCAAAAATGAAACATGAGAAGTTGATTAAGCTTATGAATGTCATGTAAATTGTTGTAATTAGAAATGAAAACATTGAGGAGAGGTGTTGAAATTAGGTACAATATTTCCATTTATAAGCGTATGTAAACAGAACATAGGAATAACAGAATGTTAGCGAACTGAAAGACAGAGAGAAAACTGTTATGTTTAAATCATTAGAGTTGAGAACAAGAAAGCGAACGCAAGCAGATCGCCGCGCGGAGTCGCGAACAATAAATAATATTAAACTCTACATCAAACGTATCATCTTTTATTTTTTTTCCAAATCGGCGGAGTTCTCCCCTCATCATTTGTGATAAGGGTCCCACCTTACAACATTTTCAAAATTTTTCAAAATTTAGAATTTTGATATTTGGACTTAAATTGATAAAGCTAGTAATAAGTAGTATAAAATGTCCTTCGAAAAGTCTTTGCGATGAAATTGTGGAAAATATCGAAGAAAAACCCTTAATTTAGGTGTAAATTTGTGATAAGGGTCCCCCCTTACAACATTTTCAAAATTTTTCAAAATTTAGAATTTTGATATTTTGACTTAAATTGATAAAGCTAGTACTAAGTTGTATAAAAAGTCCTTCGAAAAGTCTTTGCGATGAAAATTGTGGAAAATATCGAATAAAAACCCTTAATTTGGTGTAAATTTGTGATAATTGTCCCCCTTACAACATTTTCAAAATTTTTCAAAATTAAGAATTTTGATATTTTGATTTAATTGATAAAGCTAGTCATAAGTAGTATAAAAAGTCCTTCGAAAAAGTCCAGCGATGAAAATTGTAGAAAATATCGAAGAAAAACCCTTAATTTAGGTGTAAATTTGTGATTCACAATTTAGAATTTTGATATTTTGATTAAAATTGATAGAGCTAGTCATAAGTAGTAAAAAAAGTCCTTCGAAAAGTGTTTGCGATAAAAATATCGAAGAAAAACCCTTAATTTAGGTGTAAATTTGTGATAAGGGTCCCCCCTTACAACATTTTCAAAATTCTTCAAAATATAGAATTTTGATATTTTGACTTAAATTGATAAAGCTAGTCATAAGTAGTATAAAATGTCCTTCGAAAAGTCTTTGCGATGAAAATTGTGGAAAATATCGAGGAAAAACCCTTAATTTTGGTGTAAATTTGTGATAAGGGTCCCCCCTTACAACATTTTCAAAATTTTTCAAAACTTAGAATTTTGATATTTTGACTTAAATTGATAAAGCTAGTAATAAGTAGTATAAAAAGTCCTTCGAAAAGTCTTTGCGATGAAAATTGTGGAAAATATCGAAGAAAAACCCTAAATTTAGGTGTAAATTTGTGATAAGGGTCCCCCCTTACAACATTTTCAAAATTTTTCAAAATTTAGAATTTTGATATTTGGACTTAAATTGATAAAGCTAGTAATAAGTAGTATAAAATGTCCTTCGAAAAGTCTTTGCCATGAACATTGTGGAAAATATCGAATAAAAACCCTTAATTTAGGTGTAAATTTGTGATAAGGGTCCCCCCTTACAACATTTTCAAAATTTTTCAAAATTTAGAATTTTGATATTTTGACTTAAATTGATAAAGCTAGTAATAAGTAGTATAAAATGTCCTTCGAAAAGTCTTTGCGATGAAAATTGTGGAAAATATTGAAGAAAAACCCTTAATTTAGGTGTAAATTTGTGATAAGGGTCCCCCCTTACAACATTTTCAAAATTTTTCAAAATTTAGAATTTTGATATTTGGACTTAAATTGATAAAGCTAGTAATAAGTAGTATAAAATGTCCCTCGAAAAGTCTTTGCGATGAAAATTGTGGAAAATATCGAAGAAAAACCCTTAATTTAGGTGTAAATTTGTGATAAGGGTCCCCCCTTACAACATTTTCAAAATTTTTCACAATTTAGAATTTTGATATTTTGACTTAATTGATAAAGCTAGTCATAAGTAGTATAAAAAGTCCTTCGAAAAGTCTTTGCGATGAAAATTGTGGAAAATATCGAAGAAAAACCCTTAATTTAGGTGTAAATTTGTGATAAGGGTCCCCCCTTACAACATTTTCAAAATTTTTCAAAATTTAGAATTTTGATATTTTGACTTAAATTGATAAAGCTAGTCATAAGTAGTATAAAAAGTCCTTCGAAAAGTCTTTGCGATGAAAATTGTGGAAAATATCGAATAAAAACCCTTAATTTAGGTGTAAATTTGTGATAAGGGTCCCCCCTTACAACATTTTCAAAATTTTTCACAATTTAGAATTTTGATATTTTGATTTAATTGATAAAGCTAGTCATAAGTAGTATAAAAAGTCCTTCGAAAAGTCTTTGCGATGAAAATTGTGGAAAATATCGAAGAAAAACCCTTAATTTAGGTGTAAATTTGTGATAAGGGTCCCCCTTACAACATTTTCAAAATTTTTCAAAATTTAGAATTTTGATATTTTGACTTAAAATTGATAAAGCTAGTCATAAGTAGTATAAAATGTCCTTCGAAAAGTCTTTGCGATGAAAATTGTGGAAAATATCGAAGAAAAACCCTTAATTTAGGTGTAAATTTGTGATAAGGGTCCCCCCTTACAACATTTTCAAAATTTTTCAAAATTTAGAATTTTGATATTTGGACTTAAATTGATAAAGCTAGTCATAAGTAGTATAAAATGTCCTTCGAAAAGTCTTTGCGATGAAAATTGTGGAAAATATTGAAGAAAAACCCTTAATTTAGGTGTAAATTTGTGATAAGGGTCCCCCCTTACAACATTTTCAAAATTTTTCAAAATTTAGAATTTTGATATTTTGACTTAAATTGATAAAGCTAGTAATAAGTAGTATAAAACGTCCTTCGAAAAGTCTTTGCGATGAAAATTGTGGAAAATATCGAAGAAAAACCCTTAATTTAGGTGTAAATTTGTGATAAGGGTCCCCCCTTACAACATTTTCAAAATTTTTCAAAATTTAGAATTTTGATATTTTGACTTAAATTGATAAAGCTAGTCATAAGTAGTATAAAATGTCCTTCGAAAAGTCTTTGCGATGAAAATTGTGGAAAATATCGAAGAAAAACCCTTAATTTAGGTGTAAATTTGTGATAAGGGTCCCCCCTTACAACATTTTCAAAATTTTTCACAATTTAGAATTTTGATATTTTGATTTAAATTGATAAAGCTAGTCATAAGTAGTATAAAATGTCCTTCGAAAAGTCTTTGCGATGAAAATTGTGGAAAATATCGAAGAAAAACCCTTAATTTAGGTGTAAATTTGTGATAAGGGTCCCCCCTTACAACATTTTCAAAATTTTTCAAAATTTAGAATTTTGATATTTTGACTTAAATTGATAAAGCTAGTCATAAGTAGTATAAAATGTCCTTCGAAAAGTCTTTGCGATGAAAATTGTGGAAAATATCGAAGAAAAACCCTTAATTTAGGTGTAAATTTGTGATAAGGGTCCCCCTTACAACATTTTCAAAATTTTTCAAAATTTAGAATTTTGATATTTGGACTTAAATTGATAAAGCTAGTAATAAGTAGTATAAAATGTCCTTCGAAAAGTCTTTGCGATGAAAATTGTGGAAAATATCGAAGAAAAACCCTTAATTTAGGTGTAAATTTGTGATAAGGGTCCCCCCTTACAACATTTTCAAAATTTTTCAAAATTTAGAATTTTGATATTTGGACTTAAATTGATAAAGCTAGTAATAAGTAGTATAAAATGTCCTTCGAAAAGTCTTTGCGATGAAAATTGTGGAAAATATCGAAGAAAAACCCTTAATTTAGGTGTAAATTTGTGATAAGGGTCCCCCCCTTACAACATTTTCAAAATTTTTCAAAATTTAGAATTTTGATATTTTGACTTAAATTGATAAAGCTAGTAATAAGTAGTATAAAATGTCCTTCGAAAAGTCTTTGCGATGAAAATTGTGGAAAATATCGAAGAAAAACCCTTAATTTAGGTGTAAATTTGTGATAAGGGTCCCCCTTACAACATTTTCAAAATTTTTCAAAATTTAGAATTTTGATATTTTGACTTAAATTGATAAAGCTAGTCATAAGTAGTATAAAATGTCCTTCGAAAAGTCTTTGCGATGAAAATTGTGGAAAATATCGAAGAAAAACCCTTAATTCAGGTGTAAATTTGTGATAAGGGTCCCCCCCTTACAACATTTTCAAAATTTTTCACAATTTAGAATTTTGATATTTTGACTTAAATTGATAAAGCTAGTACTAAGTTGTATAAAAAGTCCTTCGAAAAGTCTTTGCGATGAACATTGTGGAAAATATCGAAGAAAAACCCTTAATTTAGGTGTAAATTTGTGATAAGGGTCCCCCCTTACAACATTTTCAAAATTTTTAAAAATTTAGAATTTTGATATTTTGATTTAAATTGATAAAGCTAGTCATAAGTAGTATAAAATGTCCTTCGAAAAGTCTTTGCGATGAAAATTGTGGAAAATATCGAAGAAAAACCCTTAATTTAGGTGTAAATTTGTGATAAGGGTCCCCCCTTATAACATTTTCAAAATTTTTCACAATTTAGAATTTTGATATTTTGACTAAAATTGATAGAGCTAGTCATAAGTAGTATAAAATGTCCTTCGAAAAGTCTTTGCGATGAATTGTGAAAATATCGAAGAAAAACCCTTAATTTAGGGTGTAAATTTGTGATAAGGGTCCCCCTTACAACATTTTCAAAATTTTTCAAAATTTAGAATTTTGATATTTGGACTTAAATTGATAAAGCTAGTCATAAGTAGTATAAAATGTCCTTCGAAAAGTCTTTGCGATGAAAATTGTGGAAAATATCGAAGAAAAACCCTTAATTTAGGTGTAAATTTGTGATAAGGGTCCCCCCTTACAACATTTTCAAAATTTTTCAAAATTTAGAATTTTGATATTTGGACTTAAATTGATAAAGCTAGTAATAAGTAGTATAAAATGTCCTTCGAAAAGTCTTTGCGATGAAAATTGTGGAAAATATCGAAGAAAAACCCTTAATTTAGGTGTAAATTTGTGATAAGGGTCCCCCCTTACAACATTTTCAAAATTTTTCAAAATTTAGAATTTTGATATTTGGACTTAAATTGATAAAGCTAGTAATAAGTAGTATAAAATGTCCTTCGAAAAGTCTTTGCGATGAAAATTGTGGAAAATATCGAAGAAAAACCCTTAATTTAGGTGTAAATTTGTGATAAGGGTCCCCCCTTACAACATTTCAAAATTTTTCAAAATTTAGAATTTTGATATTTTGACTTAAATTGATAAAGCTAGTACTAAGTTGTATAAAAAGTCCTTCGAAAAGTCTTTGCCATGAACATTGTGGAAAATATCGAATAAAAACCCTTAATTTAGGTGTAAATTTGTGATAAGGGTCCCCCCTTACAACATTTTCAAAATTTTTCACAATTTAGAATTTTGATATTTTGACTTAAATTGATAAAGCTA
Organism: Zaprionus camerounensis; assembly: GCA_018904165.1. Lineage (NCBI taxonomy): Eukaryota > Metazoa > Arthropoda > Insecta > Diptera > Drosophilidae > Zaprionus > Zaprionus camerounensis. The sequence goes on from JAEIFS010000719.1 coordinate 16,891, forward strand.
GTCATAAGTAGTATAAAATGTCCTTCGAAAAGTCTTTGCGATGAAAATTGTGGAAAATATCGAAGAAAAACCCTTAATTTAGGTGTAAATTTGTGATAAGGGTCCCCCCTTACAACATTTTCAAAATTTTTCACAATTTTGAATTTTGATATTTGGACTTTAATTGATAAAGCTAGTAATAAGTAGTATAAAATGTCCTTCGAAAAGTCTTTGCGATGAAAATTGTGGAAAATATCGAAGAAAAACCCTTAATTTAGGTGTAAATTTGTGATAAGGGTCCCCCCTTACAACATTTTCAAAATTTTTCCCAAATTTAGAATTTTGATATTTTGACTTAAATTGATAAAGCTAGTAATAAGTAGTATAAAATGTCCTTCGAAAAGTCTTTGCCATGAACATTGTGGAAAATATCGAATAAAAACCCTTAATTTAGGTGTAAATTTGTGATAAGGGTCCCCCCTTACAACATTTTCAAAATTTTTCACAATTTAGAATTTTGATATTTGGACTTTAATTGATAAAGCTAGTAATAAGTAGTATAAAATGTCCTTCGAAAAGTCTTTGCGATGAAAATTGTGGAAAATATCGAAGAAAAACCCTTAATTTAGGTGTAAATTTGTGATAAGGGTCCCCCTTTACAACATTTTCGAAAATTTTTCACAATTTAGCACTTTGATGGTTTGATTTAAATTGATAAAGCTAGTCATAAGTAGTATAAAATGTCCTTCGAAAAGTCTTTGCGATGAAAATTGTAGAAAATATCGAAGAAAAACCCTTAATCTTAGGGTGTAAATTTGTGATAAGGGTCCCCCTCTACAACATTTTCAAAATTTTTCACAATTTAAAATTTTGATATTTTGACTTAAAAATTGATAAAGCTAGTCATTAAGTAGTATAAAATGTCCTTCGAAAAGTCTTTGCGATAAAAAAAAAAAATATCGAAGAAAAACCCTTAATTTCTGTGTAAATTTGTGATAAGGGTCCCCCTTACAACATTTTCAAAATTTTTCACAATTTAGAATTTTGATAGTTTGATTTAATTGATAAAGCTAGTAATAAGTAGTATAAAATGTGTCCTTCGAAAGTCTTTATGATGAAAATTGTGGAAAATATTGAAGAAAAATCCTTAATTTAGGTGTAAATTTGTGATAAGGGTCCTCCTTACAACATTTTAAAAATTTTTCAAAATTTAGAATTTTGATATTTGGACTTAAATTGATAAAGCTAAAAATAAGTAGTATAAAATGTCCCTCGAAAAGTCTTTGCGATGAAAATTGTGGAAAATATCGAAGAAAAACCCCCAATTTAGGGTAAATTTTGTGATAAGGGTCCCACCCAACATTTTTCAATTTCAAATTTAAATTTTGATATTTTAGTTTAAATTGACCAAGTAGTATAAAATCCTGGGATTGGTCTTTGCGATGAAAATTAATGGAAAATATCGAAGAAAAACCCTTAATTTAGGTGTAAATTTGTGATAAAAGTCCACCAGTACAACATTTTCCAAATTTTCCAAAATTAAATTTTAAATATTGACTTCAAATGGATAAAAGCTAGTACTAAGTTGTATAAGATTCCTTCGAAAAGTCTTTGCGATGAAAAAAGTGGAAAATATCGAAGAAAAACCCTTAATTGGGTGTAAATTTAACGATGAGGTCCCCCTTACAACATTTTCAAAATTTTCAAAATTTAAATTTTGATATTTTGACTTAAATTGCTAAAGCTAGTCCATAAGTAGTATAAAATGTCCTTCGAAAGTCTTTGCGATGAAAATTGTGGCAGAAATATCGAAGAAAAACCCTTAATTTAGGTGTATATTTGTGATAAGGATCCCCCTTACAACATTTTCAAAATTTTTCAAAATTTAGAATTTTGATATTTTGAAAAGTTTAAATTTGATAAAGCTAGTAATAAGTAGTATAAATATGTCCTTCGAAAAGTCTTTGCGATGAAAATTTTGGAAAATATCGAAAAAACCCTTAATTTAGGTGTAATCATACATTCTTAGATTAATTTGATAAGGTTCCCCATTTGCATTTTCAAAATTTCCTTCAAAATTTAGAGTTTTGATATTTTTTTGACTTCAATTGGTAAAACTATTACTCTGTTATTATAAAAGTCCATCGGGAAAAGTCTTTGCCATGAACATTGTGGAAAATAACGAATAAAAACCCTTATTTTAGATTATGATTTTGTGTTAAGGGTCCCCCCTTACAACATTTTCAAAATTTTTCACAATTTAGAGTTTTGATATTTTGACTTAAATTGATAAAGCTAGTCATGAGTGGTATAAAATGTCCTTCGAAAAGTCTTTGTGATGAAAATTTTTGGAAAATATCGAAGAAAAACCCTTAATTTGGGTGTAAATTTGTGATAAGGGTCCCCCTTACAACATTTTCAAAATTTTTCAAATTTAGAATTTTGATATTTGGACTTAGATTGATAAAGCTAGTCATAAGTAGTATAAAATGTCCTTCCGAAAGTCTTTGCGATGAAAATTATGGAAAATATCGAAGAAAAACCCTTAATTTAGGTGTAAATTTGTGATAAGGGTCCCCCTTACAACATTTTCAAATTTTTCAAAATTTAAATTTTTGATATTTTGACTTAAATTGATAAAGCTAGTCTTAAGTAGTATAAAATGTCCTTCGAAAAGTCTTTGCCATCTGAACATTTATGGAAAATATCGAATAAAAACCCTTAATTTAAGTTTAAATTTGTGATACGAGGTCCCGCCTTACAACATTTTCAAGAATTTTTTCACAATTTAAATTTTGATATTATTTTTATTTTAATTGATAAAGCTGGTAATAAGTAGTATAAAATGTCCTTCGAATAGTCTTTGCACGATGAAAATTGTGGAAAATATTGAAGAAAAACCCTTAATTTAGGTGTAAATTTGTGATAAGGAGTCCCCCTTAAAACATTTTCAAAATTTTCACAATTTAGAATTTTGATATTTTGATTTAAATTGATAAGAAGCTAGTCATAAGTAGTATAAAATGTCCTTCGAAAAGTCTTTGCAGTAGAAAATTGTGGAAAATATCGAAGAAAAACCCTAAATTTGGGTGTAAATTTGTGATAAGGGTCCCCCCTTACAACATTTTCAAAAAAATTTTTTCAAAATTTAGAATTTTGATATTTGGACTTAAATTGATAAAGCTAGTAATAAGTAGTATAAAATGTCCTTCGAAAAGTCTTTTTGCCATGAGCATTTGTGGAAAAAATATCGAATACTAAGAAGAACCCTTAATTTAGGTGTAAATTTATTTGTGATAAGGGTCCCCTTACAACATTTTCAAAAAAAATTTCGTCAAGTTTGGGGTACGATATTTGGACTTAAATTGATAAA
>JAEIFS010000720.1:0-33104 GCA_018904165.1 Zaprionus camerounensis
CGAAGAAAAACCCTAAATTTAGGTGTAAATTCTGTGGATAAGGGTCCCCCTTACAACATTTTCAAAATTTTTGAAAATTTAGAATTTTGATATTTTGACTTAAATTGGATAAAGCTAGTAATAAGTAGTATAAAAAGTCCTTCGAAAAGTGTTTGCGATAAAAAAAAAAAAATATCGAAGAAATGCTTAATTTTGGTGTAAATTCTGTGATAAGGGTCCCCCTTACAACATTTTCTAAAATTTTTCAAAATTTAGAATTTTGATATTTGGACTTAAATTGATAAAGTTAGTAATAAGTAGTATGTAAATGTCCTTCGAAAAGTCTCTTTATGATGAAAATTGTGGAAAATATCGAAGAAAAACCCTTAATTTAGGTGTAAATTTGTGATATTGTTCCCTTTACAACATTTTCTAAAATTTTGAAAATTTAGAATTTTGATATTTTGACTTAAATTGATAAAGTATTAGTAATAAGTAGTGCTAAAATGTCCTTCGAAAAGTCTTTTGCGATGAAAATTGTGGAAAATATCGAAGAAAAACCCTTAATTTAGGTGTAAATTTGTGATAAGGGTCCCCCCTTACAACATTTTCAAAATTTTTCACAATTTAAAATTTTGATATTTTGATTAAAATTGATAAAGCTAGTCATAAGTAGTATAAAAAGTCCTTCGAAAAGTGTTTGCGATAAAAATATCGAAGAAAAACCCTTAATTTTGGTGTAAATTTGTGATAAGGGTCCCCCCTTACAACATTTTCAAAATTTTTCAAAATTTAGAATTTTGATATTTTGACTAAAATTGATAAAGCTAGTAATAAGTAGTATAAAATGATCTTCGAAAAGTCTTTGCGATGAAAATTGTGGAAAATATCGAAGAAAAACCCTTAATTTAGGTGTAAATTTGTGATAAGGGTCCCCCCTTACAACATTTTCAAAATTTTTGAAAATTTAGAATTTTGATATTTTGACTTAAATTGATAAAGCTAGTAATAAGTAGTATAAAATGTCCTTCGAAAAGTCTTTGCGATGAAAATTGTGGAAAATATCGAAGAAAAACCCTTAATTTAGGGTGTAAACTTGTGATAAGGGTCCCCCTTACAACATTTTCAAAATTTTTCAAAATTAAGAATTTTGATATTTTGACTTAAATTGAGGGCAAGCTAGTCATAAGTAGTATAAAATATCCTCGAAAAGTCTTTGGGATGAAAAATTGTGAAAATATCGAAGAAAAACCCTTAATTTAGGTGTAAATTTGTGATAAGCGTTCCTTACAACATTTTAAAATTTTTCAAAATTAAGAATTTTGATATTTTGATTTAATTGATAAAAAGCTAGTCATATATAAAAGTCCTTCGAAAAAGTCCAGATGAAAATTGTGGAAAATATCAAGAAAAACCCTAAATTTAGGTGTAAATTTGTGATAAGGGTCCCCCTTACAACATTTTCAAAATTTTTTGAAAATTTAGAATTTTGATATTTGACTTAAATTGATAAAGCTAGTAATAAGTAGTATAAAATGTCCTCTCGAAAAGTCTTTGCGATGAAAATTGTGGAAAATATCGAAGAAAATCCTTAATTTAGGTGTAAATTTGTGATAAGGGTCCCCCTTACAACATTTTCAAAATTTTTGAAAATTTAGAATTTTGATATTTTGACTTAAATTGATAAAGCTAGTAATAAGGTATAAAATGGATTCGAAAAAGTCTTTGATGAAAATTGTGGAAAATATCGAAGAAAAACCCTTAATTTAGGTGTAAATTTGGTGATAAGGGTTCCTCTCACAACATTTTCAAAATTTTTGAAAAATTTAGAATTTTGATATTTTGACTTAAATTGATAAAGCTGGGTCATAAGTAGTATAAAATGTCCCTCGAAAAGTCTTTGCGATGAAATTGTGGAAAATATCGAAGAAAAACCCTTAATTTAGGTGTAAATTTGTGATAAGGGTCCCCCCTTACAACATTTTCAAAATTTTTCAAAATTTAGAATTTTGATATTTTGACTTAAATTGATAGAGCTAGTACTAAGTTGTATAAAAAGTCCTTCGAAAAGTCTTTGCGATGAAAATTGTGGAAAATATCGAATAAAAACCCTTAATTTGGTGTAAATTTGTGATAAGGGTCCCCCTTACAACATTTTCAAAATTTTTCACAAATTAAGAATTTTTATATTTTGATTTAATTGATAAAGCTAGTCATAAGTAGTATAAAAAGTCCTTCGAAAAATTCCAGCGATGAAAATTGTAGAAAATATCGAAGAAAAACCCTAAATTTAGGTGTAAATTTGTTATAAGGGTCCCCCCTTATAACATTTTCAAAATTTTTCACAATTTAGAATTTTGATATTTTGATTAAAATTGATAGAGCTAGTCATAAGTAGTAAAAAAAGTCCTTCGAAAAGTGTTTGCGATAAAAATATCGAAGAAAAACCCTTAATTTAGGTGTAAATTTGTGATAAGGGTCCCCCCTTACAACATTTTCAAAATTCTTCAAAATATAGAATTTTGATATTTTGACTTAAATTGATAAAGCAGTCATAAGCAGTCATAAGAAGAAAAACCCTTAATTTAGGTGTAAATTTGTGATAAGGGTCCCCCCTTACAACATTTTCAAAATTTTTTAAAATTTAGAATTTTGATATTTGACTTAAATTGATAAAGCTAGTAATAAGTAGTATGAACGTCCTTCGAAAAGTCTTTGCGATGAAAATTGTGGAAAATATCGAAGAAAAACCCTAAATTTAGGTGTAAATTTGTGATAAGGGTCCCCCCTTACAACATTTTCAAAATTTTTCAAAATTTAGAATTTTGATATTTGGACTTAAATTGATAAAGCTAGTAATAAGTAGTATAAAATGTCCTTCGAAAAGTCTTTGCGATGAAAATTGTGGAAAATATCGAAGAAAAACCCTTAATTTAGGTGTAAATTTGTGATAAGGGTCCCCCCTTACAACATTTTCAAAATTTTTCAAAATTTAGAATTTTGATATTTTGACTTAAATTGATAAAGCTAGTACTAAGTTGTATAAAAAGTCCTTCGAAAAGTCTTTGCCATGAACATTGTGGAAAATAACGAATAAAAACCCTTAATTTAGGTGTAAATTTGTGATAAGGGTCCCCCCTTACAACATTTTCAAAATTTTTCACAATTTAGAATTTTGATATTTTGACTTAAATTGATAAAGCTAGTCATAAGTAGTATAAAATGTCCTTCGAAAAGTCTTTGCGATGAAAATTTTGGAAAATATCGAAGAAAAACCCTTAATTTAGGTGTAAATTTGTGATAGGGGTCCCCCCTTACAACATTTTCAAAATTTTTCAAAATTTAGAATTTTGATATTTGGACTTAAATTGATAAAGCTAGTAATAAGTAGTATAAAACGTCCTTCGAAAAGTCTTTGCGATGAAAATTGTGGAAAATATCGAAGAAAAACCCTAAATTTAGGTGTAAATTTGTGATAAGGGTCCCCCCTTACAACATTTTCAAAATTTTTCAAAATTTAGAATTTTGATATTTGGACTTAAATTGATAAAGCTAGTAATAAGTAGTATAAAATGTCCTTCGAAAAGTCTTTGCCATGAACATTGTGGAAAATATCGAATAAAAACCCTTAATTTAGGTGTAAATTTGTGATAAGGGTCACCCTTACAACATTTTCAAAATTTTTCACAATTTAGAATTTTGATATTTTGATTTAATTGATAAAGCTAGTAATAAGTAGTATAAAATGTCCTTCGAATAGTCTTTGCGATGAAAATTGTGGAAAATATTGAAGAAAAACCCTTAATTTAGGTGTAAATTTGTGATAAGGGTCCCCCCTTAAAACATTTTCAAAATTTTTCACAATTTAGAATTTTGATATTTTGATTTAAATTGATAAAGCTAGTCATAAGTAGTATAAAATGTCCTTCGAAAAGTCTTTGCGATGAAAATTGTGGAAAATATCGAAGAAAAACCCTAAATTTAGGTGTAAATTTGTGATAAGGGTCCCCCCTTACAACATTTTCAAAATTTTTCAAAATTTAGAATTTTGATATTTGGACTTAAATTGATAAAGCTAGTAATAAGTAGTATAAAATGTCCTTCGAAAAGTCTTTGCCATGAACATTGTGGAAAATATCGAATAAAAACCCTTAATTTAGGTGTAAATTTGTGATAAGGGTCCCCCCTTACAACATTTTCAAAATTTTTCACAATTTAGAATTTTGATATTTTGATTTAATTGATAAAGCTAGTAATAAGTAGTATAAAATGTCCTTCGAAAAGTCTTTGCGATGAAAATTGTGGAAAATATTGAAGAAAAACCCTTAATTTAGGTGTAAATTTGTGATAAGGGTCCCCCCTTACAACATTTTCAAAATTTTTCAAAATTTAGAATTTTGATATTTTGATTTAATTGATAAAGCTAGTCATAAGTAGTATAAAATGTCCTTCGAAAAGTCCTGCGATGAAAATTGTAGAAAATATCGAAGAAAAACCCTAAATTTAGGTGTAAATTTGTGATAAGGGTCCCCCTTACAACATTTTCAAAATTTTTCACAATTTAAAATTTTGATATTTTGATTCAAATTGATAAAGCTAGTAGTATAAAAAGTCCTTCGAAAAGTGTTTGCGATAGTAAAATATCGAAGAAAAACCCTTAATTTTGGTGAAAATTTGTGATAAGGGTCCCCCTTACAACATTTTCAAAATTTTTCAAAATTTAGAATTTTTATATTTTGACTTTAATTGATAAAGCTAGTCATAAGTAGTATAAAAAGTCCTTCGAAAAAGTCTTAGCGATGAAAATTGTAGAAAATATCGAAGAAAAACCCTTAATTTAGGTGTAAATTTGTGATAAGGGTCCCCCCTTATAACATTTTCAAAATTTTTCACAATTTAGAATTTTGATATTTTGATTAAAATTGATAGAGCTAGTCATAAGTAGTAAAAAAAGTCCTTCGAAAAGTCGTTTGATGATATAAAATATCGAAGAAAAACCCTTAATTTAGGTGTAAATTTGTGATAAGGGTCCCCCCTTACAACATTTTCAAAATTCTTCAAAATATAGAATTTTGATATTTTGACTTAAATTGATAAAGCAGTCATAAGTAGTATAAAATGTCCTTCGAAAAGTCTTTGCGATGAAAATTGTGGAAAATATTGAAGAAAAACCCTTAATTTAGGTGTAAATTTGTGATAAGGGTCCCCCCTTACAACATTTTCAAAATTTTTCAAAATTTAGAATTTTGATATTTGGACTTAAATTGATAAAGCTAGTAATAAGTAGTATAAAACGTCCTTCGAAAAGTCTTTGCGATGAAAATTGTGGAAAATATCGAAGAAAAACCCTAAATTTAGGTGTAAATTTGTGATAAGGGTCCCCCCTTACAACATTTTCAAAATTTTTCAAAATTTAGAATTTTGATATTTGGACTTAAATTGATAAAGCTAGTAATAAGTAGTATAAAATGTCCTTCGAAAAGTCTTTGCGATGAAAATTGTGGAAAATATCGAAGAAAAACCCTTAATTTAGGTGTAAATTTGTGATAAGGGTCCCCCCTTACAACATTTTCAAAATTTTTCAAAATTTAGAATTTTGATATTTTGACTTAAATTGATAAAGCTAGTACTAAGTTGTATAAAAAGTCCTTCGAAAAGTCTTTGCCATGAACATTGTGGAAAATATCGAAGAAAAACCCTTAATTTAGGTGTAAATTTGTGATAAGGGTCCCCCTTACAACATTTTCAAAATTTTTCACAATTTAGAATTTTGATATTTTGACTTAAATTGATAAAGCTAGTAATAAGTAGTATAAAATGTCCTTCGAAAAGTCTTTGCGATGAAAATTTTGGAAAATATCGAAGAAAAACCCTTAATTTAGGTGTAAATTTGTGATAAGGGTCCCCCCTTACAACATTTTCAAAATTTTTCAAAATTTAGAATTTTGATATTTTGACTTAAATTGATAAAGCTAGTAATAAGTAGTATAAAACGTCCTTCGAAAAGTCTTTGCGATGAAAATTGTGGAAAATATCGAAGAAAAACCCTAAATTTAGGTGTAAATTTGTGATAAGGGTCCCCCCTTACAACATTTTCAAAATTTTTCAAAATTTAGAATTTTGATATTTTGACTTAAATTGATAAAGCTAGTAATAAGTAGTATAAAATGTCCTTCGAAAAGTCTTTGCGATACATTGTGGAAAATATCGAAGAAAAACCCTTAATTTAGGTGTAAATTTGTGATAAGGGTCCCCCTTACAACATTTTCAAAATTTTTCACAATTTAGAATTTTGATATTTTGACTTTAATTGATAAAGCTAGTAATAAGTAGTATAAAATGTCCTTCGAAAAGTCTTTGCGATGAAAATTGTGGAAAATATTGAAGAAAAACCCTTAATTTAGGTGTAAATTTGTGATAAGGGTCCCCCCTTAAAACATTTTCAAAATTTTTCACAATTTAGAATTTTGATATTTTGATTTAAATTGATAAAGCTAGTCATAAGTAGTATAAAATGTCCTTCGAAAAGTCTTTGCGATGAAAATTGTGGAAAATATCGAAGAAAAACCCTTAATTTAGGTGTAAATTTGTGATAAGGGTCCCCCCTTACAACATTTTCAAAATTTTTCAAAATTTAGAATTTTGATATTTGGACTTAAATTGATAAAGCTAGTAATAAGTAGTATAAAATGTCCTTCGAAAAGTCTTTGCGATGAACATTGTGGAAAATATCGAAGAAAAACCCTTAATTTAGGTGTAAATTTGTGATAAGGGTCCCCCTTACAACATTTTCAAAATTTTTCAAAATTTAGAATTTTGATATTTTGATTTAATTGATAAAGCTAGTAATAAGTAGTATAAAATGTCCTTCGAAAAGTCTTTGCGATGAAAATTGTGGAAAATATTGAAGAAAAACCCTTAATTTAGGTGTAAATTTGTGATAAGGGTCCCCCCTTACAACATTTTCAAAATTTTTCAAAATTTAGAATTTTGATATTTTTATTTAATTGATAAAGCTAGTCATAAGTAGTATAAAAAGTCCTTCGAAAAAGTCTTTGCGATGAAAATTGTAGAAAATATCGAAGAAAAACCCTTAATTTAGGTGTAAATTTGTGATAAGGGTCCCCCCTTACAACATTTTCAAAATTTTTCACAATTTAAAATTTTGATATTTTGACTCAAATTGATAAAGCTAGTAATAAGTAGTATAAAATGTCCTTCGAAAAGTGTTTGCGATGATTGTGAAAATATCGAAGAACAAAACCTTTAATTTTGGTGTAAATTTGTGATAAGGGTCCCCCTTACAACATTTTCAAAATTTTTCAAAATTTAGAATTTTGATATTTTGACTTAAATTGATAAAGCTAGTCATAAGTAGTATAAAATGTCCTTCGAAAAGTCTTTGCGATGAAAATTGTGGAAAATATTGAAGAAAAACCCTTAATTTAGGTGTAAATTTGTGATAAGGGTCCCCCCTTACAACATTTTCAAAATTTTTCAAAATTTAGAATTTTGATATTTTGACTTAAATTGATAAAGCTAGTAATAAGTAGTATAAAACGTCCTTCGAAAAGTCTTTGCGATGAAAATTGTGGAAAATATCGAAGAAAAACCCTTAATTTAGGTGTAAATTTGTGATAAGGGTCCCCCCTTACAACATTTTCAAAATTTTTCAAAATTTAGAATTTTGATATTTTGGACTTAAATTGATAAAGCTAGTAATAAGTAGTATAAAATGTCCTTCGAAAAGTCTTTGCGATGAAAATTGTGGAAAATATCGAAGAAAAACCCTTAATTTAGGTGTAAATTTGTGATAAGGGTCCCCCCTTACAACATTTTCAAAATTTTTCAAAATTTAGAATTTTGATATTTTGACTTAAATTGATAAAGCTAGTCACTAAGTAGTATAAAAATGTCCTTCGAAAAGTCTTTGCGATGAAAATTGTGGAAAATATCGAAGAAAAAACCCTTAATTTAGGTGTAAATTTGTGATAAGGGTCCCCCTTACAACATTTTCAAAATTTTTCAAAATTTAGAATTTTGATATTTTGACTTAAATTGATAAAGCTAGTCATAAGTAGTATAAAATGTCCTTCGAAAAGTCTTTGCGATGAAAATTTTGGAAAATATCGAAGAAAAACCCTTAATTTAGGTGTAAATTTGTGATAGGGGTCCCCCCTTACAACATTTTCAAAATTTTTCAAAATTTAGAATTTTGATATTTTGACTTAAATTGATAAAGCTAGTAATAAGTAGTATAAAATGTCCTTCGAAAAGTCTTTGCGATGAACATTGTGGAAAATATCGAAGAAAAACCCTTAATTTAGGTGTAAATTTGTGATAAGGGTCCCCCCTTACAACATTTTCAAAATTTTTCACAATTTAGAATTTTGATATTTTGATTTAAATTGATAAAGCTAGTAATAAGTAGTATAAAATGTCCTTCGAAAAGTCTTTGCGATGAAAATTGTGGAAAATATCGAAGAAAAACCCTTAATTTAGGTGTAAATTTGTGATAAGGGTCCCCCCTTACAACATTTTCAAAATTTTTCAAAATTTAGAATTTTGATATTTTGATTTAAATTGATAAAGCTAGTCATAAGTAGTATAAAATGTCCTTCGAAAAGTCTTTGCGATGAAAATTGTGGAAAATATCGAAGAAAAACCCTTAATTTAGGTGTAAATTTGTGATAAGGGTCCCCCCTTACAACATTTTCAAAATTTTTCAAAATTTAGAATTTTGATATTTTGACTTAAATTGATAAAGCTAGTCATAAGTAGTATAAAATGTCCTTCGAAAAGTCTTTGCGATGAAAATTGTGGAAAATATCGAAGAAAAACCCTTAATTTAGGTGTAAATTTGTGATAAGGGTCCCCCTTACAACATTTTCAAAATTTTTCAAAATTTAGAATTTTGATATTTTGATTTAAATTGATAAAGCTAGTAATAAGTAGTATAAAATGTCCTTCGAAAAGTCTTTGCGATGAAAATTGTGGAAAATATCGAAGAAAAACCCTTAATTTAGGTGTAAATTTGTGATAAGGGTCCCCCTTACAACATTTTCAAAATTTTTCAAAATTAAGAATTTTGATATTTTGATTTAATTGATAAAGCTAGTCATAAGTAGATATAAAAGTCCTTCGAAAAAGTCCAGCGATGAAAATTGTAGAAAATATCGAAGAAAAACCCTAAATTTAGGTGTAAATTTGTGATAAGGGTCCCCCTTACAACATTTTCAAAATTTTTCACAATTTAAAATTTTGATATTTTGATTCAAATTGATAAAGCTAGTCATAAGTAGTATAAAAAGTCCTTCGAAAAGTGTTTGCGATAAAAATATCGAAGAAAAACCCTTAATTTTGGTGTGAAATTTGTGATAAGGGTCCCCCCTTACAACATTTTCAAAATTTTTCAAAATTTAGAATTTTGATATTTTGACTTAAATTGATAAAGCTAGTAATAAGTAGTATAAAATGTCCTTCGAAAAGTCTTTGCGATGAAAATTGTGGAAAATATCGAAGAAAAACCCTTAATTTAGGTGTAAATTTGTGATAAGGGTCCCCCTTACAACATTTTCAAAATTTTTCAAAATTAAGAATTTTGATATTTTGATTTAATTGATAAAGCTAGTCATAAGTAGTATAAAAAGTCCTTCGAAAAGTCTTTGCGATGAAAATTGTGGAAAATATCGAAGAAAAACCCTTAATTTAGGTGTAAATTTGTGATAAGGGTCCCCCTTACAACATTTTCAAAATTTTTCAAAATTTAGAATTTTGATATTTTGACTTAAATTGATAAAGCTAGTCATAAGTAGTATAAAAAGTCCTTCGAAAAGTCTTTGCGATGAAAATTGTGGAAAATATCGAAGAAAAACCCTTAATTTAGGTGTAAATTTGTGATAAGGGTCCCCCTTACAACATTTTCAAAATTTTTCAAAATTTAAAATTTTGATATTTTGACTTAAATTGATAAAGCTAGTCATAAGTTAGTATAAAAAGTCCTTCGAAAAGTGTTTGCGATGAAAATTGTGGAAAATATCGAAGAAAAACCCTTAATTTTGGTGTAAATTTGTGATAAGGGTCCCCCTTACAACATTTTCAAAATTTTTCAAAATTTAGAATTTTGATATTTTGACTTAAATTGATAAAGCTAGTAATAAGTAGTATAAAATGTCCTTCGAAAAGTCTTTGCGATGAAAATTGTGGAAAATATCGAAGAAAAACCCTTAATTTAGGTGTAAATTTGTGATAAGGGTCCCCCCTTACAACATTTTCAAAATTTTTCAAAATTTAGAATTTTGATATTTTGACTTAAATTGATAAAGCTAGTAATAAGTAGTATAAAATGTCCTTCGAAAAGTCTTTGCGATGAAAATTGTGGAAAATATCGAAGAAAAACCCTTAATTTAGGTGTAAATTTGTGATAAGGGTCCCCCCTTACAACATTTTCAAAATTTTTCAAAATTTAGAATTTTGATATTTTGACTTAAATTGATAAAGCTAGTCATAAGTAGTATAAAATGTCCTTCGAAAAGTCTTTGCGATGAAAATTGTGGAAAATATCGAAGAAAAACCCTTAATTTAGGTGTAAATTTGTGATAAGGGTCCCCCTTACAACATTTTCAAAATTTTTCAAAATTTAGAATTTTGATATTTTGACTTAAATTGATAAAGCTAGTCATAAGTAGTATAAAAAGTCCTTCGAAAAGTCTTTGCGATGAAAATTGTGGAAAATATCGAAGAAAAACCCTTAATTTAGGTGTAAATTTGTGATAAGGGTCCCCCTTACAACATTTTCAAAATTTTTCAAAATTTAGAATTTTGATATTTTGACTTAAATTGATAAAGCTAGTCATAAGTAGTATAAAATGTCCTTCGAAAAGTCTTTGCGATGAAAATTGTGGAAAATATCGAAGAAAAACCCTTAATTTAGGTGTAAATTTGTGATAAGGGTCCCCCTTACAACATTTTCAAAATTTTTCAAAATTTAGAATTTTGATATTTTGACTTAAATTGATAAAGCTAGTAATAAGTAGTATAAAATGTCCTTCGAAAAGTCTTTGCGATGAAAATTGTGGAAAATATCGAAGAAAAACCCTTAATTTAGGTGTAAATTTGTGATAAGGGTCCCCCTTACAACATTTTCAAAATTTTTCAAAATTTAGAATTTTGATATTTTGACTTAAATTGATAAAGCTAGTAATAAGTAGTATAAAATGTCCTTCGAAAAGTCTTTGCGATGAAAATTGTGGAAAATATCGAAGAAAAACCCTTAATTTAGGTGTAAATTTGTGATAAGGGTCCCCCTTACAACATTTTCAAAATTTTTCAAAATTTAGAATTTTGATATTTTGACTTAAATTGATAAAGCTAGTAATAAGTAGTATAAAATGTCCTTCGAAAAGTCTTTGCGATGAAAATTGTGGAAAATATCGAAGAAAAACCCTTAATTTAGGTGTAAATTTGTGATAAGGGTCCCCCTTACAACATTTTCAAAATTTTTCAAAATTTAGAATTTTGATATTTTGACTTAAATTGATAAAGCTAGTCATAAGTAGTATAAAATGTCCTTCGAAAAGTCTTTGCGATGAAAATTGTGGAAAATATCGAAGAAAAACCCTTAATTTAGGTGTAAATTTGTGATAAGGGTCCCCCCTTACAACATTTTCAAAATTTTTCAAAATTTAGAATTTTGATATTTTGATTTAAATTGATAAAGCTAGTCATAAGTAGTATAAAATGTCCTTCGAAAAGTCTTTGCGATGAAAATTGTGGAAAATATCGAAGAAAAACCCTTAATTTAGGTGTAAATTTGTGATAAGGGTCCCCCCTTACAACATTTTCAAAATTTTTCAAAATTTAGAATTTTGATATTTTGATTTAAATTGATAAAGCTAGTAATAAGTAGTATAAAATGTCCTTCGAAAAGTCTTTGCGATGAAAATTGTGGAAAATATCGAAGAAAAACCCTTAATTTAGGTGTAAATTTGTGATAAGGGTCCCCCTTACAACATTTTCAAAATTTTTCAAAATTTAGAATTTTGATATTTTGACTTAAATTGATAAAGCTAGTCATAAGTAGTATAAAATGTCCTTCGAAAAGTCTTTGCGATGAAAATTGTGGAAAATATCGAAGAAAAACCCTTAATTTAGGTGTAAATTTGTGATAAGGGTCCCCCTTACAACATTTTCAAAATTTTTCAAAATTTAGAATTTTGATATTTTGACTTAAATTGATAAAGCTAGTCATAAGTAGTATAAAATGTCCTTCGAAAAGTCTTTGCGATGAAAATTGTGGAAAATATCGAAGAAAAACCCTTAATTTAGGTGTAAATTTGTGATAAGGGTCCCCCCTTACAACATTTTCAAAATTTTTCAAAATTTAGAATTTTGATATTTTGACTTAAATTGATAAAGCTAGTAATAAGTAGTATAAAAAGTCCTTCGAAAAGTCTTTGCGATGAAAATTGTGGAAAATATCGAAGAAAAACCCTTAATTTAGGTGTAAATTTGTGATAAGGGTCCCCCTTACAACATTTTCAAAATTTTTCAAAATTTAGAATTTTGATATTTTGACTTAAATTGATAAAGCTAGTAATAAGTAGTATAAAAAGTCCTTCGAAAAGTCTTTGCGATGAAAATTGTGGAAAATATCGAAGAAAAACCCTTAATTTAGGTGTAAATTTGTGATAAGGGTCCCCCTTACAACATTTTCAAAATTTTTCAAAATTTAGAATTTTGATATTTTGACTTAAATTGATAAAGCTAGTAATAAGTAGTATAAAATGTCCTTCGAAAAGTCTTTGCGATGAAAATTGTGGAAAATATCGAAGAAAAACCCTTAATTTAGGTGTAAATTTGTGATAAGGGTCCCCCCTTACAACATTTTCAAAATTTTTCAAAATTTAGAATTTTGATATTTTGACTTAAATTGATAAAGCTAGTAATAAGTAGTATAAAAAGTCCTTCGAAAAGTCTTTGCGATGAACATTGTGGAAAATATCGAAGAAAAACCCTTAATTTAGGTGTAAATTTGTGATAAGGGTCCCCCTTACAACATTTTCAAAATTTTTCAAAATTTAGAATTTTGATATTTTGACTTAAATTGATAAAGCTAGTAATAAGTAGTATAAAATGTCCTTCGAAAAGTCTTTGCGATGAAAATTGTGGAAAATATCGAAGAAAAACCCTTAATTTAGGTGTAAATTTGTGATAAGGGTCCCCCTTACAACATTTTCAAAATTTTTCAAAATTTAGAATTTTGATATTTTGACTTAAATTGATAAAGCTAGTAATAAGTAGTATAAAATGTCCTTCGAAAAGTCTTTGCGATGAAAATTGTGGAAAATATCGAAGAAAAACCCTTAATTTAGGTGTAAATTTGTGATAAGGGTCCCCCCTTACAACATTTTCAAAATTTTTCAAAATTAAGAATTTTGATATTTTGACTTAAATTGATAAAGCTAGTCATAAGTAGTATAAAATGTCCTTCGAAAAGTCTTTGCGATGAAAATTGTGGAAAATATCGAAGAAAAACCCTAAATTTAGGTGTAAATTTGTGATAAGGGTCCCCCCTTACAACATTTTCAAAATTTTTCAAAATTTAAAATTTTGATATTTTGATTAAAATTGATAAAGCTAGTCATAAGTAGTATAAAAAGTCCTTCGAAAAGTGTTTGCGATGAAAATTGTGGAAAATATCGAAGAAAAACCCTTAATTTAGGTGTAAATTTGTGATAAGGGTCCCCCCTTACAACATTTTCAAAATTTTTCAAAATTTAGAATTTTGATATTTTGACTTAAATTGATAAAGCTAGTCATAAGTAGTATAAAATGTCCTTCGAAAAGTCTTTGCGATGAAAATTGTGGAAAATATCGAAGAAAAACCCTTAATTTAGGTGTAAATTTGTGATAAGGGTCCCCCCTTACAACATTTTCAAAATTTTTCAAAATTTAGAATTTTGATATTTTGACTTAAATTGATAAAGCTAGTCATAAGTAGTATAAAAAGTCCTTCGAAAAGTCTTTGCGATGAAAATTGTGGAAAATATCGAAGAAAAACCCTTAATTTAGGTGTAAATTTGTGATAAGGGTCCCCCCTTACAACATTTTCAAAATTTTTCAAAATTTAGAATTTTGATATTTTGACTTAAATTGATAAAGCTAGTAATAAGTAGTATAAAATGTCCTTCGAAAAGTCTTTGCGATGAAAATTGTGGAAAATATCGAAGAAAAACCCTTAATTTAGGTGTAAATTTGTGATAAGGGTCCCCCTTACAACATTTTCAAAATTTTTCAAAATTTAGAATTTTGATATTTTGACTTAAATTGATAAAGCTAGTAATAAGTAGTATAAAAAGTCCTTCGAAAAGTCTTTGCGATGAAAATATCGAAGAAAAACCCTTAATTTTGGTGTAAATTTGTGATAAGGGTCCCCCCTTACAACATTTTCAATATTTTTCAAAACTTAGATTTTTGATATTTTGACTTAAATTGATAAAGCTAGTCATAAGTAGTATAAAAAGTCCTTCGAAAAAGTCCAGCGATGAAAATTGTGGAAAATATCGAAGAAAAACCCTAAATTTAGGTGTAAATTTGTGATAAGGGTCCCCCCTTACAACATTTTCAAAATTTTTCACAATTTAAAATTTTGATATTTTGATTAAAATTGATAAAGCTAGTCATAAGTAGTATAAAAAGTCCTTCGAAAAGTGTTTGCGATAAAAATATCGAAGAAAAACCTTTAATTTTGGTGTAAATTTGTGATAAGGGTCCCCCTTACAACATTTTCAAAATTTTTCAAAATTTAGAATTTTGATATTTTGACTTAAATTGATAAAGCTAGTAATAAGTAGTATAAAATGTCCTTCGAAAAGTCTTTGCGATGAAAATTGTGGAAAATATCGAAGAAAAACCCTTAATTTAGGTGTAAATTTGTGATAAGGGTCCCCCTTACAACATTTTCAAAATTTTTCAAAATTAAGAATTTTGATATTTTGATTTAATTGATAAAGCTAGTCATAAGTAGTATAAAAAGTCCTTCGAAAAAGTCCAGCGATGAAAATTGTAGAAAATATCGAAGAAAAACCCTAAATTTAGGTGTAAATTTGTGATAAGGGTCCCCCCTTACAACATTTTCAAAATTTTTCACAATTTAGAATTTTGATATTTTGATTAAAATTGATAAAGCTAGTCATAAGTAGTATAAAAAGTCCTTCGAAAAGTGTTTGCGATAAAAATATCGAAGAAAAACCCTTAATTTAGGTGTAAATTTGTGATAAGGGTCCCCCTTACAACATTTTCAAAATTTTTCAAAATTTAGAATTTTGATATTTTGACTTAAATTGATAAAGCTAGTCATAAGTAGTATAAAATGTCCTTCGAAAAGTCTTTGCGATGAAAATTGTGGAAAATATCGAAGAAAAACCCTTAATTTAGGTGTAAATTTGTGATAAGGGTCCCCCTTACAACATTTTCAAAATTTTTCAAAATTTAGAATTTTGATATTTTGACTTAAATTGATAAAGCTAGTAATAAGTAGTATAAAATGTCCTTCGAAAAGTCTTTGCGATGAAAATTGTGGAAAATATCGAAGAAAAACCCTTAATTTAGGTGTAAATTTGTGATAAGGGTCCCCCTTACAACATTTTCAAAATTTTTCAAAATTTAGAATTTTGATATTTTGACTTAAATTGATAAAGCTAGTCATAAGTAGTATAAAATGTCCTTCGAAAAGTCTTTGCGATGAAAATTGTGGAAAATATCGAAGAAAAACCCTTAATTTAGGTGTAAATTTGTGATAAGGGTCCCCCTTACAACATTTTCAAAATTTTTCAAAATTTAGAATTTTGATATTTTGATTTAAATTGATAAAGCTAGTCATAAGTAGTATAAAATGTCCTTCGAAAAGTCTTTGCGATGAAAATTGTGGAAAATATCGAAGAAAAACCCTTAATTTAGGTGTAAATTTGTGATAAGGGTCCCCCTTACAACATTTTCAAAATTTTTCAAAATTTAGAATTTTGATATTTTGACTTAAATTGATAAAGCTAGTAATAAGTAGTATAAAATGTCCTTCGAAAAGTCTTTGCGATGAAAATTGTGGAAAATATCGAAGAAAAACCCTTAATTTAGGTGTAAATTTGTGATAAGGGTCCCCCCTTACAACATTTTCAAAATTTTTCAAAATTTAGAATTTTGATATTTTGATTTAAATTGATAAAGCTAGTAATAAGTAGTATAAAATGTCCTTCGAAAAGTCTTTGCGATGAAAATTGTGGAAAATATCGAAGAAAAACCCTTAATTTAGGTGTAAATTTGTGATAAGGGTCCCCCTTACAACATTTTCAAAATTTTTCAAAATTAAGAATTTTGATATTTTGATTTAATTGATAAAGCTAGTCATAAGTAGTATAAAAAGTCCTTCGAAAAAGTCCAGCGATGAAAATTGTAGAAAATATCGAAGAAAAACCCTAAATTTAGGTGTAAATTTGTGATAAGGGTCCCCCCTTACAACATTTTCAAAATTTTTCACAATTTAAAATTTTGATATTTTGATTAAAATTGATAAAGCTAGTCATAAGTAGTATAAAAAGTCCTTCGAAAAGTGTTTGCGATAAAAATATCGAAGAAAAACCTTTAATTTTGGTGTAAATTTGTGATAAGGGTCCCCCCTTACAACATTTTCAAAATTTTTCAAAATTTAGAATTTTGATATTTTGACTTAAATTGATAAAGCTAGTAATAAGTAGTATAAAATGTCCTTCGAAAAGTCTTTGCGATGAAAATTGTGGAAAATATCGAAGAAAAACCCTTAATTTAGGTGTAAATTTGTGATAAGGGTCCCCCCTTACAACATTTTCAAAATTTTTCAAAATTTAGAATTTTGATATTTTGACTTAAATTGATAAAGCTAGTAATAAGTAGTATAAAATGTCCTTCGAAAAGTCTTTGCGATGAAAATTGTGGAAAATATCGAAGAAAAACCCTTAATTTAGGTGTAAATTTGTGATAAGGGTCCCCCTTACAACATTTTCAAAATTTTTCAAAATTTAGAATTTTGATATTTTGACTTTAATTGATAAAGCTAGTCATAAGTAGTATAAAATGTCCTTCGAAAAGTCTTTGCGATAAAAATTGTGGAAAATATCGAAGAAAAACCCTTAATTTAGGTGTAAATTTGTGATAAGGGTCCCCCCTTACAACATTTTCAAAATTTTTTAAAATTTAGAATTTTGATATTTTGACTTAAATTGATAAAGCTAGTAATAAGTAGTATAAAAAGTCCTTCGAAAAGTGTTTGCGATGAAAAAAATATCGAAGAAAAACCCTTAATTTTGGTGTAAATTTGTGATAAGGGTCCCCCTTACAACATTTTCAAAATTTTTCAAAATTTAGAATTTTGATATTTTGACTTAAATTGATAAAGCTAGTAATAAGTAGTATAAAATGTCCTTCGAAAAGTCTTTGCGATGAAAATTGTGGAAAATATCGAAGAAAAACCCTTAATTTAGGTGTAAATTTGTGATAAGGGTCCCCCCTTACAACATTTTCAAAATTTTTCAAAATTTAGAATTTTGATATTTTGACTTAAATTGATAAAGCTAGTACTAAGTTGTATAAAAAGTCCTTCGAAAAGTCTTTGCGATGAACATTGTGGAAAATATCGAATAAAAACCCTTAATTTAGGTGTAAATTTGTGATAAGGGTCCCCCCTTACAACATTTTCAAAATTTTTCACAATTTAGAATTTTGATATTTTGATTTAATTGATAAAGCTAGTAATAAGTAGTATAAAATGTCCTTCGAAAAGTTTTTGCGATGAAAATTGTGGAAAATATTGAAGAAAAACCCTTAATTTAGGTGTAAATTTGTGATAAGGGTCCCCCCTTACAACATTTTCAAAATTTTTCACAATTTAGAATTTTGATATTTTGATTTAAATTGATAAAGCTAGTCATAAGTAGTATAAAATGTCCTTCGAAAAGTCTTTGCGATGAAAATTTTGAAAAATATCGAAGAAAAACCCTTAATTTAGGTGTAAATTTGTGATAAGGGTCCCCCCTTACAACATTTTCAAAATTTTTCAAAATTTAGAATTTTGATATTTGGACTTAAATTGATAAAGCTAGTAATAAGTAGTATAAAATGTCCTTCGAAAAGTCTTTGCGATGAAAATTGTGGAAAATATCGAAGAAAAACCCTTAATTTAGGTGTAAATTTGTGATAAGGTTCCCCCTTACAACATTTTCAAAATTTTTCAAAATTAAGAATTTTGATATTTTGATTTAATTGATAAAGCTAGTCATAAGTAGTATAAAATGTCCTTAGAAAAAGTCCTGCGATGAAAATTGTAGAAAAAATCGAAGAAAAACCCTTAATTTAGGTGTAAATTTGTGATAAGGGTCCCCCCTTACAACATTTTCAAAATTTTTTTAAAATTTAGAATTTTGATATTTTGACTTAAATTGATAAAGCTAGTAATAAGTAGTATAAAAAGTCCTTCGAAAAGTGTTTGCGATAAAAATATCGAAGAAAAACGCTTAATTTTGGTGTAAATTTGTGATAAGGGTCCCCCTTACAACATTTTCAAAATTTTTCAAAACATAGAATTTTGATATTTTGACTTAAATTGATAAAGATAGTAATAAGTAGTATAAAATGTCCTTAGAAAAAGTCCTGCGATGAAAATTGTAGAAAAAATCGAAGAAAAACCCTTAATTTAGGTGTAAATTTGTGATAAGGGTCCCCCCTTACAACATTTTCAACATTTTTTAAAATTTAGAATTTTGATATTTTGACTTAAATTGATAAAGCTAGTAATAAGTAGTATAAAAAGTCCTTCGAAAAGTGTTTGCGATAAAAATATCGAAGAAAAACGCTTAATTTTGGTGTAAATTTGTGATAAGGGTCCCCCTTACAACATTTTCAAAATTTTTCAAAACTTAGAATTTTGATATTTTGACTTAAATTGATAAAGCTAGTACTAAGTTGTATGAAAAGTCCTTCGAAAGGTGTTTGCGATAAAAATATCGAAGAAAAACCTGAAAAATCCGCTAAGCGTTTTTAGCGGAAGGAAAATTGCGAAATAAATCAACTAATGAGACGCGGTGAATTTGGTTGAGCAATCAATTTATTGCTGCTGATGGCACGCTAAGTTGCTCGACAAACGACTTCAAATTTCATACTACTGTTCGAGCGGTGACCACAGCTTGGCCACGCACTCTCTAATTTGCCGTCGGCAATTGCCGATCGCTCAAGCTCAAATAAAGAGAGCCTACTTATACTAACTGCCTTCTTGGCGCTCTTAACTACACAACTTCATTGTCTTATACTTGAATAACTTAACGCTAACAAATTACTTTAAACTACAAGAATATAACTATAAATATACATATTATAATTCATAGCTGCTCTAACATTCCGGCCCCGTTGAGGATCTCCGGTCTTCTACCACTGGCAGTAGAGCCAGCTTATGTATTGGGCGCTTAGTAGTCCCTGTTGCCGTCCTTAACTCTGCCACTCTGACCTTGCCGTCCTCCCCTTGAATTGTGCGCGTTACGCGCCCGGTTATCCATTGCTGAGGAGGTGTGTTGTCGTCGTGCACTAGAACGACCGCCCCTTCCTGGAGGTTGGCCTCGCCTTTGGCCCATTGCGCGCGCTGCTGGAGATTGTGAAGGTAGTCCTTGGACCACCTGTGCCAAAAGTGCCGTTTGAGCACCGACAATTGTTGCCACCGCTTCAAAAATCCTGGTCCTGGCATCTTGTTGGTCTCGCCTGGCTCGCACTCTGACGGCAGCGCTAACAAAGGCTGTCCTATGAGCAGGTGGCCTGGCGTCAGCACCTCTCCATCGCTGGGATCGCTGCTGTCGACGAGCAACGGCCTGGAGTTGAGCAGCGCCTCGACGTCCACCAGGTGCGTGCTCAGCTCGTCCTGTGTCAAGTTGGCGTTGCTCGCTCCTCTCAGAAGCCTGTGTTTGGCGGACTTCACCGCGGCTTCCCAAAGTCCTCCGAAGTGCGGGGCGCGGGGGGGAATAAATTTCCACTGCACCCCTCTCTCCGCTGCGTAGTCCATCAGCGTCTCCTTGCTGCTGTTGAACGCCGTCTGCAGCTCCTTCAGCACGTTGCTCGCTCCCACAAAATTCGTCGCGTTGTCGCTGACCATTGTCTCCGGCAGTCCTCGTCTCCCAATCAATCTTTTAAATACATTCAAAAAAGCATCAGTTGACAAGTCGGTTACAAGTTCTAAATGGACTGCTTTTGATGCAAAACAAACAAAAACGGCAACATACATTTTTACAGGTGGTCTACCCCTTATCCTATAGCTGACATAGAACGGCCCACAGAAGTCTACTCCACATACTCTAAATGGCCGACCTTCTCGAAAGCGATCAGCAGGCAAATTTCCCATTATTTGCCCCAACAATTTTGGTTTATACCGAAAGCAGTGTACGCAATTTCGAACAACTGCAGTGCATAAACTTCGAGCATTTACTACCCAGATTTGCTGCCTCAAAAGCCCAACTAGAACTTTTGAACCAGCGTGGTAGTGCAAACGGTGTAAATATCTAACAAAGAGTTGAATAAATTCTGAACTCTTTGTCATTAGCAACGGAAACTTAGCGTCGTAAGAGAGAGGCCCGTGTAACAAACGTCCTCCTACTCTAATGAGCTCAAATTGTACTCCATTTTTCTCAACTTTTTCAATAAATGGATTCAATGACTGCAACATTGGTGCTAGAACTGCTGATTTCTTCAGTAATTTGAATTCGCTCTCGAACGAGGTGTGTTGGACTATGGCAATCAGTTTCAGAAATGAAATATTTCTTTCTGATGCCGACACCACGAGTGAATCTGTCCTGAGCCCCTTGTGACAAAATCGAAGCACATAAGCCATTATGCGAATTACTTTAGGAAAGCTGGAACGACGATTTATGAGTTCTATAAAACAATTTGGCTCAACTTCTGCTAATGTACATACAACAGCACATTTTTTATCTTCTGAGGTTTTGATTTCCGACGCTATCTCAATCTGGTGAAGCTGAGGCCATTGGTCTTTCTCCAACTTCAAGAAGTCTGGTCCATCAAACCATAACGAGCTAACAATCTCATCTATATCGGTTCCTCTCGATACTAAATCCGCCGGATTAGCATCTGTTGGAACATGACGCCACACAATACCATTCGACAACTCCTGAATTTCTGCAACTCTATTTGCCACAAATGTGCCCAATGTGCAAGAGTCGCGTTTGAGCCAGTATAACACAACCTGTGAATCTGACCAAAAATTCAAACTTTCAATACTAAATTTGGTTAGAGTTGTCGCAATTTGCTGCCACAGCTTAACCAACAAGAGTGCTGCGCACAGCTCTAGTCGGGGTATTGTCTTCACGTTTAGTGGAGCTACCCTGGACTTTGCAGTGAGCAATGTAGTGCCAACGTCTCGGTTGTTGCACGTTCGCACGTAGATGCAACAACCGTACGCATGACTGGATGCATCAGCAAAGCCATGTATTTGAACCTTTTGATACGTATTAAGACATACGTATCGAGGAATGCGAATTTTGTGTAAATCGCGCAACGCCATGGTAAACCTAGTCCATGTCGTGTGAAGGCTCATTGGAATGGCTTCATCCCAGTCTATTTTAAGTCTCCACAATTCCTGCAATAACATTTTGGCCTTGGTAACAATTGGACATAGCAGCCCAAGAGGGTCAAATAAACGAGACGCTGCAGACAATATGTTGCGTTTCGTTGGCCTATCCGAAACAAAGCTGTCCACGTCGAGATAATATTTAAATATATCCTCTTGAGGTGCCCAGCGCATCCCAAGAGTTTTGACGGAACTCTGCTCATCAATCTTCAGAGTCACTTCGTCACCAGCTTTTGTTTTAAATGAAAGATTACTGCAGTTGGTTGCCCACTTAGCAAGTGGAAAACCTCCTGATTCTAATATTGTCTGAACTTGATTGCACATAGCGTTAAGTTCTTTAACACTATCTGCACCTGCCAACATATCATCGACATAGAAACACGTTTTAATCACATCTGATCCAATAGGATGTGATTGGGCGTGCATGTTGGCCAGCTCAAACAAGCAGCGTATCGCCAGAAAGGGTGCAGAAGCTGTACCATATGTGACTGTATTAAGTCGGTATGCTTGAATATTTTGTGAAGTATTTTCTCTCCACAAAATTAGTTGGAAATTTCTGTCTTTTTCAGAAATATTAATCTGCCTGTACATTTTTGAAATGTCAGCAGTTACGGCATACTTATTCAACCGGAAGTTGATCAGGGTTGAATATAGCTCCCTCTGAATTGTTGGCCCCACCATCAGTGTTTCGTTTAGAGAAACAGCTGTTGACGTCTTACTAGAAGCGTCGAAAACTACACGAAGCTTGGTGGAGGAACTTTCAGGCCTAAGAACGCATTGATGAGGAATATAATAATGCTGTCCTAGAGGAGTTGACTTCAGAATGGACATATGTCCCAAATCCAAATATTCTTTCATGAAGTCATGGTACATGCTTTTAAGAACTGCATCCTTTGATAATTTACGCTCAAGTTGCAAAAAACGCCTTTCAGCAGTTTGAAAGGACAAGCCAAGAACTTTAGGATCGGTCTTGAAGGGGAGATCCACTTGGAAACGACCAGAAGATAACTTTACAGTTTTCTTGAAGAACAGTTCACAAGCTTGCTGTTCAGCTGTTTGGCGACCAGCCTTCGACTCGAACGGACCTTGATCCAATTCCCAGAAACGGTTGACTAACGAGTCGAGAGAACAATTAGTTTGGGCTACTAAACACCCACTGAACTGATGCCTTGGCACTTGTCCAGTATATTTGCCTGCTACTATCCATCCTAGCAGCGTTTTTTGCATTGTTGGAAGTTCAGAACCCAGTTTTATTTGCCCAACGCACAACAATTCATAAAATAATTCTGCTCCCAAAAGAATGTCCACCTTAGCTGGCCTATAAAAATCTGGATCTGCCAACTTTATGTTTTTGGGTATTTTCCAATTTGAAATACTCATGGACTGTCCTGGCTGTGTTGTTGAAATGGATTTCAACACCCAACAGTCAGCCGAAAAATTGTGGGAATTTATGCGCGACTGAATAGAAGCACATATCTTGTTTTTGCTATCTATTGTTGCACCTCCAACCATCGAAATAGCTAAAGATGTTGGCTCCCGCTTGAGCCGTAACATCTGGGCCATATTCTCTGATATCAAATTGATTTGGGAACCACTGTCAAGCAAGGCTCGTGCAGAATGCAACTGACCAAATCTGTCTTTAACATTAACGACAGCAGTGGCGAGAACAATTTGTGCATTATTTGACACATGGCCCAAATGCACGTCTGCCACAGTTGCTTGATGTGTAGATACCTCACCTTGATCAGGAGTAGTATACCTGTGAAGCAAGGAATGGTGAGGCCTTGAACAAACTCTACACTTTGGCGCCTTACACTTAGAGACTATATGCCCAACAACCAAACAATTTAGGCACAACTTTTGTGCTTTGACATATTCAAAACGCTGCATAACTGAAATTGCAGAAAACGATGGACACGAAGAGATATTGTGCGTTTCAGACTTGCAAAAAGCACATACAGACGTTGATGGACGCCCTCCATCAGAAATAGCAAAGGACGACTTACCCTGATGGGGCTTCTTGGCGTCAATTCGCGACTTTGTTTTGTCACGAGTTGACTCCTCTGTTGATAAATACTGATATCTTTTATTCAGTTGTCTAGCACAATCTTCCCAGGATGGCAGCGTATCATAGTCAAGCTGCTCTTCAAAACGAGATTTGGTACCATGGTCTACCTTTGCCATGACCATGTGAATTATCATTGCATTAGCAATGTCTCTGTCGTTTCCTAACGACGACAACGAAGCATAAATAGCAGACACCGTATCTATGATCGATCTCAAACTCGATGCAGATGGTTTTGTCATGCTAGGTATGTCAAACAATTGCGAAACAGTATCAAAGAATATAAGACATTTGTTGTCATATACTGCCTTGAGACTAGCGAGGGCCTTTGGATAGTTACAATCCGTTAATTGATATGGCTTAACTACCCCCAATGCTTCATCGGACAAACACGAAACTAAATGGTTGAACTTTTCGACGTTTGACAAGGAATTGTCATTGTCGACCAAACTTTCAAACAGGCAGATAAAATTTTTGTATTCCGAGTGTTTGCCGCCAAATCTGGGCAAACGCATTTTCGGCAGTTGGGATCGCTGGCTCGAAACTATGGAGCAATTGTGCTCAATTATTGGCTCTGGCGTTGCCTTTGATGCATTTATATATAACGCCTTTGTGATGACACACAAATCTTCTAATGGCCCTCTAGAGTCATTCTGAGGGTTTAAATTATCTAACTCAGCCTGTATATTCATCGCCTTTTCAATGTAACCGTCTAAAAGTTCTAAACGGCACGCTAACTCTGTTTTATCAGACGAAATGGTCTTTGATTTAATTGCTGTTTGCATACGGGAGATGTCAGCGCTAACCCTATCAAATCTTTGCAAACACAGCGATAATTTTGCAGCTGTTTTGCTGACTTGTGGCTTTTCCCCAGTCTTTTCAGAATCACACATGTTGCTTTAAAAGAATGTATTAATTACTAATCAATGAAAACAATCTCACAACTTTGTGAGCTACCCTCGCCACGACGCCGACTATGCAAATCTAGCTTGCCTAATACACACACACACGCAACCTATGCGTTGTGTGAGCAAACAACGAAAGTGATCCAAGCGATCCAAAGTAAGGCAAGCTAACGTTTACTGTAACTACGTTTGTAGGCAGCAATGTAAAATGCGGGGTGCGGGGTAAGCTATTCTAACGAACGAATATATACACACGCACTCTAAGTGGTATGTATATCAAACAAACGAAACAAGCGAGAAGAGTATAAAATCAAAGTTCGCTGACACTACGTTTGTAGACAGCTGTAAATTATGCGGGGTGCGGGGTAACAAAATGCAAGCGGCGGCAAATGCAAGCGACGCCGAATGCAAGCGAGATCGAAAACGCACAAAGAAAATTGAGAGCGCAAGCAATCAAAGAGAATATGTATGTAGGTGTGTATGTGCAAACGCAAATATGTATAAGCGTATAACTTTATGTATTAACATATGTTCGAAATTCGCGATTATATGTAAATATGTAAAGACCGCGACAATTTGCGTTGCACCAAAACACACACAATTTAAACACTTTGACCACCAATTTTATGTTTAAATAACAAAAAAAATGTAAATAAATATTGCCGTTTTGTTTGTTTTACTTGTGTTTTATATCAAAAATCATGCAGTTGAATATTACTTGTTAGTATATATGTATATAAAAACGAAAGGGAATATATGTATGTATGTATGTTTGTGTTATTCTATGTACATATGTGTAAATTTGTACAGTTGTCTGCTGTTCGCAGAATATTTTGGCGGCTTGTTAGGCGATTTATGTATTAAAGGCCGTTAATAATGTACATACATACACGTACATATATACAAGAATACTTTGCATGCAAGTGTTAGTAAGTGCCAGGAATTGAGCTGTTCAAAATTTTGTTTTTAATATTATGTCGAACAGAGCGACAGCACACAATAAACCTTCAGCTCAATTTTTGACACGAAATACCTGGAGACTGTCTAGGGAATCAATAGACATGGAACGAGATTTTTCCATTTGGTCCAGCGACGACAACAAATCCGGCTTGGCAGCGAAGTGCAACAAAGTGGTTAAGATGTTTAGAATGTCTTTGGTTTTTGTTTTACACCCACACACGAACGCGCAAGCAAAGGCCAACCAGCAAACAATAATTTAGACAAAAGTTTAAATTGTTTAAAAGAAAAAAAACACCGAAGTCCCTGCTCGGGCGCCAATGAAAAATCCGCTAAGCGTTTTTAGCGGAAGGAAAATTGCGAAATTAATCAACTAATGAGACGCGGTGAATTTGGTTGAACAATCAATTTATTGCTGCTGATGGCACGCTAAGTTGCTCGACAAACGACTTCAAATTTCATACTACTGTTCGAGCGGTGACCACAGCTTGGCCACGCACTCTCTAATTTGCCGTCGGCAATTGCCGATCGCTCAAGATCAAATAAAGAGAGCCTACTTATACTAACTGCCTTCTTGGCGCTCTTAACTACACAACTTCATTGTCTTATACTTGAATAACTTAACGCTAACAAATTACTTTAAACTACAAGAATATAACTATAAATATACATATTATAATTCATAGCTGCTCTAACACTCCTCTTTAGTACTGGACAAAGGACGCTGCATGAATCTTATCAGCTTATTACCACCGGCCTTAAACAACTCTGCAAACAAGCCATCGGCTCTGGCCCTTTTGCGACATAACGAAGTAAAATCTTTAGGTATAATCTTTAAATATATTAAATTATTTTTAGAAATTTACAAAGATTTTATTTTTGCCATGAAAATACAAAAAATTTTAAGTTTTCATTTATCGTCCCAGTTGATTACAGACCGTGCAAAGTGGGTTTCACGTGTGTCAATATGACGCATCAATTTGTCATGATTTTCATACTTGACATTTACAAGTGTAAGTTAAGCGAAAGAATTCCTGGCAACGGAACAGAGTAATTATTTAAATGCAAGTCATGCCAGTAAGATCGTTCTCGGGTATCAAATCAACTTCCGGCGGCGAGCACTCAATTTCGAATGCATGACATCCTTCAGTAACAGGTCGAATAAAGATAGTGTCCAAATCCTGGTTATTTTCGTCGTCCAAAGAGCAACCCACATATACAACCTTGAACTCTACTTTATGCTCCAAATGTTCATAGCATGTGTATTCAACCTTGAACTTGTATGGAGAGGCGAAGCTGGCCGGATTTGTATCGAGAACTAAAACCTTAGTTACCACTACTTTATCCATATTAGTAATTGGAAAAATTGTTAAATATCAAATACAAAAGTACGAAAGAGAATATTTTTTTTTTTTACTTTTTCTAATGATTTTCGCTTGAGTTTTTAATAGACTATGATGAAAACAATAACTTGTAGTCTAGCCCTTAGCCGTGTGTGTGACAGAAAAATACAAACGCTACAGTCAGGTGCTGACTGTATAAGGCCATGGATTATCATAGTATACCGTAAAAAAGTTTGTAAATAACAGAATAGAATCGCAGCTCGAATTTCCCACCGATTATCAAAAATAATCAGTACCTAGGGAACACCAAGGGGAAGTTACAGCACATGTAATGGATTTAGTTGTTCTTAAAAAGTTAAATTTTGGTGACCTACGAGTCGCTTGAGATGTTCTGCGCAACTTAAATGTTCCCCAAATTAATTAATTTCTGCAATCTGCAGACATAGATAACTTAATTATATTCGGATATTTATTAAAATTCGCAATGAAAATTTCGCTTTATTTGGATTAATATTAAAAATTTGGCGGAGATCAATTTTATACAGTTTACGACGACACGCGCAATTTGAATTAACGAACAGAAGAAGAAGAACGCATAGACAAAGCAGAAGCGAAGTGTCGCAACCATTAGACTGAGCGAGAGGGCAATAGGTATAAGTATGCATTTCTAGCGCATACCAAAATTTATTTCATGTGCTTCTTGTTGATTTTTTGGCACTAGCCAGAGTTATTCGGTGGCTGAGTGGATTATGTCTCGGACTGTAAGGCCAACAATGTTGAGTTCGATTGCTACCGCGATCGGCATGTGAAAGTTTTTGTTTTTCATTATTTTTCATTAAAATATTTTTCATTATTTTTCATTAAAATATTTTAAAAGCTCAATAACATTGAAAAGGGGCGGCGGCGGTAGCCGGTTTTTTTAAGTTTTTGGTACGCAATATATGTAATTAGAACTTAGTGTTCTTTCGTTGGTACACAACAGCAACTCCAAATCTAATTGTATTGTACATAAGTATGTACATACATGCGTGCAATAATGTGTGTTGAAGTGGGATGCCAATACATACATGTGGATATGCAGACATGTATGTATGGGCGTCCCACTCGCACATTCACAACTGCATTGAAGAACGCATTGTTTACTTTTGGCTCGCATCTTTTTGATGCGTGCTAAATATAATAAAAATAGTAAACTTTATTTATAAATAATTAATATTATTTGTAACTATTATAATTTTATTGCATAATATAGTATGAAAACAAAATGAGGAAAAACAATTTTTTATTGAAATTTAATTAAATAATTTAATTTGTTTGTAGCTGCTATTTTACAGCCCGCTTGACTATAACTTTTCTTTTAGTTTATTAGAATAAAATAAATAAATAAAACAAAATAAAAAATAAATAATTAATAAATGAAAATTCCCAACCGCCTTCACCGGGAGGAGGTGAACACACCACTAACCCACAGTTTTTTTAATTTGCCGTCCGCCGCTCTAACCACTCGGCCATCGGCTCACTCCTGGGCCTATCGGCAAAGCTGCATTGTGAACCAATTCTGTTACCATACAATGCAAATAAAAAGTTTAAAATGCTGTGTGTCTGACGCTAGATTCGAACCTCGGTATGCTTGTGTAAATTAGGTCTGCTTAAGTATATATGTTCAAAGTGAGTTTAATTCGTATCATATCTCACTTATTTGTAGTCCGATTTAAATGAAATTTTCACATAACGCCCGTGGCAAGGTATTTGTCATGTAAGATATACAACATTGGTTGTTGAGCTAATATTGTAGTTGTTAAATAGTTATTACTGATTTACAGAGGCGGAAAGGGGCGTGTCAAAATTTTACAAAAACTTTGAGACACTGCAATATATACGTAAACCTAAACCAGAACATTGTCGTGACAAATTCGTTATAGACATTTATTCCTCTGAAGGTAATCATTATTTGAGTTGCCTAGACATTTATTCAAAATTTGCTACACTTGGAACGTATAAAAACAAAAGATTGGATAGAATGCAAAAATGCCCTTATGCGCATATTTAACCAATTAGGGAAACCTAGAGTATTGAAAGCAGACAAAGACGGCGCATTTACCAGTTTAGCCCTGAAACGATGGCTCGAGTGAGAACATCGAATTACAACTAAACACAGCAAAAACAGGAATAGCAGACGTGGAGAGGCTCCACAAAACAATAAATGAAAAAATTCGAATAATTAAAAATTCCGACGATAACGAAGCTAAGCTGAGTAAAATAGAAATAATACTTGACATTTACAACCCCAAAAGCAAACATGATACTACTGGACAGACCCCAGCCCATATATTTCTCTATGCAGGACAACCATGCTTAGATACCCAACTTAACACAGAAAATAAAATTAACGAAATTAATAACAACAGAAAAGAAAATGAAATTGATACAAAATATAGAAAAGGACCGCTACAGAGAGGTAAACTAGAGAATCCCTTTAAATTAAATAAAAATGTAGAACAAACGGATCCTGACCATTACAAAATTACCAATAGAAATAGGGAAACTCACTATTATAAGACCCAGTTCAAAAAACAAAAGAAAATTAACCAAATTACCATCCCACAGGCCCCTGGTTCACACTAATCCTACTCCTCATCTTTACCACAACATGTTACACCCAACAAATCCAAATAAATAACATTGATACCAACCATGCATATTTGCTTTTCTCGGATAAACCTATACAGATGCTATCTGCATACGAGCACCATTGCTTAAGATTTAACCTAACCGAAATTAATAGCATAACTGACCATTTTAGCCAAAGTATAGCTAACTACAATAATGCACCCCATATCCAGTTGTTAAATAAAAAATTGCTTAGGGAACTAAACGGAATCAACTTACACCAAGGAAACAGACAGAAACGAGGACTGTTTAATATAATAGGTTCAGCATACAAATACCTTTTTGGCACCTAAGATGACAATGACCGAGTAGAAATTCAGAAACACTTAGAAGCACTAGGAACAAACTCAGTAAGATTACACGAACTAAATGACGTAATACAGTTAATAAATAAAGAGATGCAGAAAGTTGAAGAATTTGAAAACCACCGAATAAACATCGATACATTAGTACACGAACTTCTACAGTTTACAGAATATATAGAAGACATAGAGATGGGTATGCAGCTCTCTCGACTCGGACTGTTTAATCCAAAACTGTTGAACTATGACAGACTAGAAAACGTAAACGCAAAAAACATATTATCAATTAAAACATCAACATGGATTAACTACAATGACAATCTTTTACTTATTATATCCCACATACCCACTAATCAAGAATTAATTAATACTGTGAAAATCATTCCCTATCCCGACCACAATGGTTATCAGCTAGATCACACTAACACACTATCCTATTTTGAAAAAGACGGAAAAGTATTTACTTCTGAAAACATAGAAATTGAGGATGAATGCATTACAAATATAATTCAACTTAATAAACCAATTTGTAATTACATACCTATTCAATCAACAGAAATAATTAAATACATTGAACCAAATACAATTGTGACATGGAATCTAACTGAAATTACACTAAAACAAAATTGTCAAAACTCAAATAATAACCTACAAATTAAAGGAAATAAAATCATGCAAATAAAACAATGTAAAGTTGAAATAGGAAACATAATTTTAAGCGAAAATTACCAAACACCAGAAATAAATTTGACTCCTTTATATTCACCTTTAGAATTAACAAAAATTAAAATTATAAGACACAATGACATTGTACAACTAATAACAGAAAATAATTACACTTTTTATTTTATTATCGCAATAATTATTCTGGTAATAATCTTATTATATATTTATAGTACGTATCTTAAATATGTAACATTTAATCCAATTACTTTATTGTATTCAAAACTAAGATCAATGTAAACAACAAACGTAGACATGTCACAAAATTCAAATATTAATCAAGAACCACTACCTAAATTGTATCCATCAGTCACTGAATAACCATTGACTTCTCTTTAAGGGGAGGGTAGTGACATATGCACATACATAATGACATATGCACATCATGCATACATAGTAACAGACTCACACGGCACTATACAAACTCTACACAAGTTACAACGCCTTATGCAACAGAATTGTCGTAAACATCTTACTCAGCAAAAGTATCCGCGCGCATGCAGTCGCTCAGCGATTCTACATGATCATATTATACACACAAACATAAAACATACATACTCTATTTGATAAACATATCTACAGTTTAAAGCTCACAGCGAAATATTCTTATAATGAATTTTTAGTCTTAAGCTGAATGCCAATCTAAATAAACGCCAACTCCAATATAAAAACCCTCTCAAGTTTATGAGTTTTATTACGGTTTTCGGTGTGGAATATTTCAGCGTTGGTCTCTGGACCATTTTGATATCTCACGTCAGTATATATGTACCACCTACAATATTACATACCAAACGTATTGTATTTATTTTAAAAATGTTTACAGGCTGATTAGAAACATATGTTATTTTTTTATCTGCTTGTAGTATTCTCTTATTACGTAAATCCAAACAAATTTCCAATCGATCTTTTTTTATCAAAATAAATAGGCTATGTGCTTGTAGTAATATGCACTTTAAGTGTGTTATTATTGCTTTCTATCCTGAATGTGTTGTCAAGACCATCTGCTAGTAATTGGTTTTTTAAATAATCGTAAATATCTTCTAGTTCATATGACCCTATAGGAATTTCAATGATCTTATCACCAATATAAAATAAGTTATTACTATCATCGACATTGGGTATAGAATTATACATGTGAAAATCAATGAGTTCACACTCGTATTCACTATTCAGTTCTATTGGCGGAAAAAAATTTGTGTTTAGTATGGGTTCACTGCCATTTAATGTGAGTGTGAATGATCTAACCATTTTGAAATCTAATGATATACTGGGAATAATAACATTCACTCAGCCAATATATCCTATTATATTCTTAATTGACTATGAATTGATTGAAACCGTTTCTATACCGTCCCTTATCTATATCATTATCTTTGCTTATTAGCAGAAACTCATAATTATCCTTCCAACACTTTTGACACATTTTCAAAAATGAATCATAACTCATATCTGTATTAATGTGGTCTCGGTAAATATGTCGCATATTTAAATCATCTTGTCTAAACATTATTATCATATTTGCGTTATCACGAATAAGGTGTTTCGGGATATGTGTATAGGTTTGACATAAGTAAAATGAATCAATATATTATGACGACCCATGCAGAAATATGAACGGATATTATTCTGTTTTTCAAATGCAACATCATCGAAAATCATAATTGAATTATTTTTAGCTTCGTTGGGTGGTAAAACTGTTTCATTTTCTGAGAAAGTATAGTACCCCATACCTTTTATCGGTTTCACTAGTTTTTCCAAATATTCGTACTTGGGTTGATACAAACTCTTTGAGAATAGATAAATGTTCTCAAATTTTAAACCGTTTGGACTCTCGATTAAGCCGAGCATTAGATTAGTTTTACCACAGTTGGATGGTCCAACAACAAGTGCTCTTATTGTATTAGGTAAGAGGGGGCTATGACGTGGTAATCTTTGAGACAGTGAGTGACTGTCATTACCACTCTCAATGTTTCTAATACAAATGTCTTGTTTTTGTTTTATTAAACGCATTGTCACTCACACACTATACTTCATTCAATGAGAAATACTCATCGATTAAACATCAAATAAAATGGGTAAACGCTTTTATAATTGTTCCAGTCATAATTCAAACTTGAAGCGTGGCGGTGGTATTATAAATAAAATAATTAATGGGCTACCTTTTGAAGCTCATCTACCTGGTTATAATTTTTGGCACGAGGCGATCGAGGAATAAATAAATTGGACGAGGCTTGTAGAATACACGATATCGCATATTCACAACATAAAGACTTGAGTGAACGACACAAGGCTGATAAAAAGTTGATAAACAGGGCTTGGGAACGTGTAAATGCAAAAGACTCTAGTTTAGGAGAAAAATCGTAAGCATTTTGTTACAAATATAATGAAAGCAAAAAGGAAATTTGGAATGGGTATGAGAAAAAGGAAGAAGGGGAAAAAAAATAATAAGAAAAATAAGAAAAGACGTAAACTGCGAAACAAGAACATTTCACATGTTATCAAATCAGG